>JAGFMF010011796.1:1818261-1849565 GCA_019455555.1 Galemys pyrenaicus | reverse complement strand
TTGGGCAATTATAACCAAAAGTAAACAACAACAACAACAAAAACTTAATAAGACCAAAAAGCCGGGATAAACCAAAGGGACCATGGGGGGGGGAGGGGGGAGGGCAAAGACGGGAAGAGGCCAGAGGGCGCACAAGGGACTGAGGTGATGGTGCACGGGTGAAATGGTGGTGGGTACTCCCTGGGGACTACAAATGATGTCAAATACAACTAATAATAATAATAAAAAAAAAGAAATATGACTTGTAAATATTTCCTCTCACTCTGTGTTGTCTTTTCATTTTGTGCCATTTGATACACAAATGTTTTTAATTTTGTTGAAGTCCAGTTTACTTATGCTTTGGTGATCATATTGCCTAATGCAAGTTCATGAAGAATCTCTCCTATTATTTTAAGAGTTTATAATTTTAGCCCTTACATTTGGGTCTTTGGTCCATGCTTAGCACTTTTTTAAAAAAAATATAACATAAGGTATAGGTCCAACTTCTTCCTTCTGCTTGTGAATATCCAGTTCCGGTACCACTTGTTATTCTTAACCCATAGAACGGCCATGATACTCATGGCAAAAATAATTGTTATTTCTGGATTCTATGGTATTGATTCAAATATCTCTTTTTAAACAGTGCAACACTTTTGATAACTGTGGCTTTAGTAAATTTTGAAATCATGAAGTATGAACTCCACAAGTTTATTCTTTTTAAAAAATTTTTTTAAAGAGATTGTTTTAGCTATTCCGGGTCCCTTGCCAGTCATAATAATTTTAGGATCATTTTGTCCCTTTCTTCAAAATTGCCTATTTGGAATTTTAACAGGAATTTTCATTGAATCTATAAATTAATTTGGGGACTACCAACATTTTTGTAGTATTATCTACCTATTCATGAATACAGAATGTTTTTCCACTTATTTATGTCTTCTTTAATTTATTCCAGTAATTGTTTTTAAGTCTTATAGTATACAAAATTTTCACTTTCTTGAATGAATTTAATCCTCTGTATTTAATTCCAATTGATGCTATTGCAAGTGGAATTATTTCTTAGTTTACTTACAGATTGGTCATTGCTATTGCAAAGAACTATAAGAATTTTTGTTTGTTGACCTTTCATCCTGCAAATTTGCTCTGTTAATTTATCAGCTCTAATATTTTGTGTGGGTTGGGTGGTGGAATCCTTCAGGATTTTCTGTAAGTAAGAGCATGTCATCTGAAAATAGAAATATAGTTCTACTTCTTTTTATCCAATATGTACATATTTATTTCTTTGTTTTATTTAATTGTCCATTATAGAATATCCATTAAATGTTGAGTAGAGATATCAAAAGCAGATATCTTTGTCTTATTCCAGATCCCAGGGGGGATGTTTTGAGTCTTTTACCATTAAGCCCACTGTTACATTGAGGAAGTTCCTTGTCCATGTCAGGGATTGTCAAGATCATCCTCAGGCTAGATGATTCACTGGAATGACTCACAGGACTAAGAAGCTATTATACTCAGGAGTTGTGGTTTATTAAATTGAAGGATACAGATGAAAACCAGCCAAGGGCTATATCCAGAAGAAACCAAGCCAAACTTCTAGTTGTCTTCTCACAGTATTATTATCTGGACTTGCTTAATTTTTCCAGCAATGATATATATCTACATGTGCAGTATGTTCCAGGCAGAGAAATTTAATGATGGCTTCATGTTTAAGAATTTTATTGATTAATATAAATTATCTCATCAAACTGGTACCATGTGGCCCATGACCTCCAGCAAATAAAAGCAAGTATTCATTAAAAATTACATTTGTAAGCCAAGGTCCAGACCTAAATTTTTCTTGGTGGTTGAACACAGTAAGTTAACATTTCCCTACACAGTTTACCCACCTGACCTTTAGGGTTGGCTGCCTTATAGTAAAATTATCATATTTTTCTGGGCATCTTGATTTGATATAGCATTTACATATCTAATATAGCAGTGTCAGCATGAATAATACTAATATTTGGAGCAATCAATGTGGACTAATGATAGACTCCCCCCCAAAAAAAATCCAGCCTATAAGGCCATCAGATACACTTTCATATTTTTAAACTAATTTTGATCGTTTATTTCTTCCTTTATTCTTTGCATCTTGACCTATGTACACAGGTGGTTGTATCATACCAAAAATAACAATGTTATACAGCTTGGCTATGGTTGGTACCATTGTTAATGCAATTCAGAAACAACAAGAATAACAGACATTATAAAGTACATTGTATAAATGTACTGAGGTTTGTTTTTATGATCTAATGCATGGTCTTTCCTTAGGAATGCTTTATGTGTACTTAAGAAGATCATCTATACTTTTGCTTTTAATGAAGTGTTCTATATATGTCTATTAGGTCTATCTGCTTGATAGTGTTATATAATCTCTTATCGCCTGTCTAGTTGTTATGTTCATTACTAAATGGGAAGTATTAAAATTTCTATTTGCTATTGTTGAACTGACTATTTCTACCATTAATTCTATTTTTACTTCATCTATTTTGGGGCTCTGTTGTTAGTTGCATATTTTCTTAGTTATGTATTCTTAGTTGATCACCATTACATATTGTTACTTTTTTCTCTTTAGGCAATTTTTGTCTTTAAGAATTTTTTCTCTGATAATAGTATAGTCATTCCAATTCTCTTTTGATTACTATTTGCATGAAATATGTTTATTTCTCCTTTTATATTTAACCTATTTCTGTATTTACATATAAAAATGAATCTCGTAGACAGCAAATAGTAGACTATAAATCTTAAACCATTCTGCCAATTTCTATCTTTAAATTAAAGATTTTATTGCATTTAAGTTTAATATAATTACTGATAAGGAAGTACTTAATTCTGCCCTCTTGATATTTTTTGTTTATATCTTAAGTCACTTTTGTTCCTTCATTTCTTTTTTTATTTTTAAGATTTATTTATTTATGCATACAAGGACTGAGGTACAGGCCAGATGTGTGGAGAGGTGAGAGAATTCACCAGACAGAGCAGGGGGCAGAACAGGCAGATGGACCGAAACGCACTGCTGAGGGGAGCAGCGGGAGAGGCAGGAGAGGTTTGCTGCGCTATGTGGGTCCCCTCCCTGGCCGGGGATTGAACTCGTGCTGCAGTGGCTGTGGTTAGCTTCATAGTGCATTGCTTAACCCACTGTGCCACCAGAGAGGGCCCTGTTCTTTCATTTCTTTATGTATGTTCAATACGTATTTTCTAGTAAACTACTTTTACTTCCTTTTTTTTTTCCATGAAATTTTTTAAGTTATTTTAATTTACAACAATCTAGCTCAGATCAATATCAATTTAGTTTCAATGGTATATAAAAATTTTGCTCATGTATAGTTGTACCACCATTTATTTTTTATCACAGATTGTATCATTATGCTCTCATCATAATGTATTTATACTTATTATTTTATCCAGTTGACTTTTAAATATAATAAAATAATATATAATATAATAAAAATATAATGTAATAAATATAATAAAATAATATATTATATTATTATCATATAATATATTAATAATATATTATATAATATAATAAAATAAAATAAGGAGCTACAAACCAAAAACTATACTAATACTGACTTATACATTTACCTATGTTGTTACCTTTCTGTTGCTCTTTATTTCTTCTTCATGTGGATTACAGTTACAGTCTAGTATTCTTTCATTTAAGCCCGAATGACTCTCTTTAAAATTTTTTTGTAGAGCAGGTGTACTAGCATTAAACTGTCAATTTTTGTTTATTTAGGAATGAAGAGTTTTACCAGCTATAGAATTCTGAAGGGTGATATCAGAATGAATTAAAATAGCACAAAGCTCTCTTCCTGAGTATCAGTTGTTTTTCTTTTTTTCTTGATTAAGGATTTCCTGGTTGCTTCAAACTTTTAGTTTGTTGCCATAGTAAAAAAAAAAAAAAGTTTTATTCTGACAGTTTTGGCAGTTTTTGTTGTTGCTTTTGTGGAGGGGTAGAATTTTGAAGTTTTGTTGATGTCAGCATTCTTCTGTTATGAGACACAATTTTTTCCCAAAGGGTGAGTTTCCCTTGCATTTCACTTGAAAATCCACCTTCTACCTATGTCACTGTGGAAGATGATCAGGACAAACTAGGCAGGGGCTGGGCAGCACAGGAGCTATGGGGCACAGAAGTGTACTAAAATTGCATGCAGATGAGAAAGGGGCTCTGCCCATTGAGGCAGTATATTCAGGAACTCACATAGAAAGAACAGTGTCAGAAATCACATGGAATTTTCACATATTCCATTCAAACATGGGTTCCAAGCATTTCAACACAGAGGGCATGTCCAGGCAGTGACAAATTCCAGACAGTGAATAATAAGATATGTCTGAGTTACTTGGGAGTTATATATAGCTACTAAATAAAGATGTTGACGTTGAGAGGATATGCAACAAAATAAGATTTAGAGTATGATTAGAATAGAAATAGTTTAACTCAAGAAGTTTTGGACTAGACCATAAAAAAAAAGAGTAACAATCATTTGTTTTATTCATCTGCTCTTCTATCATTTATTCATCATCAATTAACTGAACAAGAAGTATTTACCAAAATCTATGCTATTAATAGATCCTTCCCTAGGCCTGTGGATATTGTAATCAACAAAACAGTCATAACCATACATCAATGAAGCTTTCAGTCTGAAAGAGAAAACATATTGGAAATTAATGAATATAAAAATATAAAATCATAAATTAAAATATCTATGGAGCAAGGTTATGTCAGAAATAACCATAGGTGGACCAAATTTGGACTAAGGGATGAAGATTGCTTAAGGGAAAAGAAGCAAAAACTTTAAAAATGAGGAAAGTTCAGCTAAGTAAAGGATAGAACATTCTAATCGGAAGCAGCGGTATGTCTTTTCAATTGCTTGTTGGTGGGGTATTCTTAATGGCTCATAAGATAGAGGGAATCATAGCTGAATTCTGGAAATGGTTCCTGCCTCAACTTAGTTAACTAAATCATGTCAGAAAGTAAAATAGGAGCCAAATTTAGGTGACTAATTACTGTTGAGTATTTAAGAAGATATGTCATAACATAAAATTCTGAATACTTAAGGATCATTCTTAATATGTGATTATGACATCTCCTCATTGGTAAAGCTATTGTAGTTTTAGTGTCCTTGATAGCCATTAACTGACCTATCATTCATTCTTGTCAATTTCCTTTCATATTCTTCTTAGGGACCATTCTAAGCTCTTATCACTCTTCTCATTTTCTCTATCAACTCTCATATCTCCATGACTCTTAGTAAATTTCTTCTTTAATTTCACAAAGGAAACTTGATCCATAAGTCATGAACCATCTCAGACACATATTACAAATTTCTTCAACTAATTTATATCACATTTCTCTACACTTTTCTCTTTCTTCAAGACTCAAAGTATAATTATATCTCTTTCTGTTCAGAAAAACCTCTCCATCATTTCTTTTAAGATACTCCCTCCCTCTTTTTTAGGGACTATGATATGTCAGTTATCCCTTTGTCCTACACATGCTATATTCCTTTTCTGAACGTTTACTCTCAATCTAATTAATTATCATGCCATTTCCTCTTTAAATATGTCTCATTCTACCTATTTCTCTATCTCTTCTTCCCTTTCTAGTCAGATTTTATAGGCTCATACTTAATATACATTAAGTCTATATACTATATATTGTATATATCCAATAAGAAAATGTATTTTTTGTGTATTTAATTTGCTGCCTTCACAAACAATATTAACTGTGTAAAAATGTCAAAAATATCACACAGAGGAACAATAAAATTATCTGTTCACCCTTTCTCCTGTTACTCTTTCATTCAAGTTTTCCTAAAATAGTAGACACTTGCTATCTTTTCTGTGTTTCCACAATAATATCTTACATATTAGGGACTATATAGCAGATGCTAAGTCTTTGTAGAATCCAGAGAGAATATTTTTCTTGTTTTCTAATTTTCTTTCTGGTCTTTTTGGTCTTCTTCTGGTGTTCTTGCTGACACTTCAGTTGAGTTCTATACTGAAATCAACTTCAGGGTCCATTCTAAGACCCAGCATGGTTGAAGAGCAGGAGAATAATTTTGAAGAAATACAATTAAAAGTATAAGCAGCAATGAAATTCAAACCAAATATACATGAAAACTCTGCTCTGTGAAGTTTAGAAGGGCTGTCCTTTGGCACCTTCCTTCATATTTTGTTGTGCAACCTACAGAACACCTGTTCCTCCCAGGAATCTACACATTCATGCAGTGTAGACTCCATCTGCTCCAGTTCAAGGCACCACACTTGCATATGGAATCAGCTCTCCTTTACCAGCTCAATCCAGTCAACATGTGCATGTCCTAGTTCCTAATATTCTTTATTTTTATTTTTATTTTTTTAGTTTTTATCTATATAGCTACCTATCTATTTATATTTTGCACAGAAGAACTGGTGTGTAGGCCAGAGGTTCTGGAAGGTGAGAGGATTCACCAAAGACAGAGAGGGGAGCACAACGGGTAGATTTATTGAAAAACACTGCTAAGGGGAGCAGTAGGTGAGTCAGGAGAGGCCTGCTGTGCCATATGTGGATTCACTCCCTGGACAGGGATCTAACTCAGGCCATATAGGTGATAGCACTGAAACTTAACACCCAGGACACTAGGGAGGCCCTAGTCCCTTACACTATTTAGGTGAAATTTATTTATATCAATCAAAATACAGCAAATACAGTTAACATTTTGTGCTGTGTTCAATTGTCTGCCTTAACCAAATACCATAATGACCTAACTCAATTATTTGTTCTTGTTTTTGGAAGTTCTCTACACAGAGACACACACATCTACCCACACATACAAATTCTAATGAGAGAAAATTTTAATCTAGTAATTTCATTATTAAAGGATGGAGTTTTGTTATATGCCTTGACATACTAGTTAATAACTAAGAAGAAATGGTGCACTTTAAATTCTGCTCTTAAGTATTTATTGCCAAAGATACTAATCTAGCATTTCATGGATTGAGGAATAAAGCTCAAACAAGGTCCACAAGTGGCTAGATGCGTGTCATCACCTGAATTTGTCTCCAAATACCATTTCTACTAACTTCTGCTGTCTTCTTACTTAGGTAGGGCAGCAGTGGATATTCAGGAATGCCCTTAATTAAAAAGACTTACTTTCTAACCCTTTTTAAAGGAGCCAGTGGGTAAGACATTTTTCTGTTCTGTGTTTGAGCCAAGTTAATTAAGACCCCCTGACTTCCAGTAGTTAAGGGGTAAGGAGGGGAATCAGTCCTTGAACTAAACCCTGGTACCATACAAGGGCAGACACAGGGAAGTGTTCCCAATGGGAAAGTCCAATTTACAAAGCATGCATTATGTCAAGTCCAGAAAGCCAGTCTGAAGGGAGAGTGTCTTTCTGATGAAGGATGGATGTAGAGATTTTAAAAAGTAATAAAAAAGAAATGTAGGGCAGTGATGCTTAGAGTTAGGGTCAATATTAGCAGATTCGGTGAAGAGGCAGCAGGTGCTTCAGTCACAGCTGAGGTCTGGGCCAGGCTCTAGTTTTAAAGGAGTTACTGGAAAGAATAACACAGGTCCTCAGTCTGAAGGCAGCTGAGACCATAGTTAAATCAAAAATATATGTCATAGAGGGGAAAGGTTACTGAAAAAATGATCCCAAAAATGTCATATAATTAAGCACAATTAAATTCATAAATGTTTACCTAGTGCATGGAGTAGGAGAAATAGAAAGACTGGGGATAAGCGAAGAATCATGTGGAGTCGTATCCATTAGATATTTAGTAAACATTTGGAAAGACGAGATAAATTACAAAAATCTCAAAGTTTAAAGTTAAGTGCCAAGAGATTTTACACCTAGGACATAATTAAAAGGTTTGATTATGAATCAAAAAGAATATTCAGAAATTTCTATTAATTTGTCAAAATTAATATTAATATTAACTAGAAAAAATGATAAATTAACTATGAAAGTGGTTTTGGTTTATGTTACTGGTTATCTTGTAGCTTTTAAAAATCAGATATCTTAGAAAGCATGCAATACATTTTCCTTCCTCTTGCAATTATTTTTATCCAGAGATTTGTTGTTTTTTTGTTTGTTTGTTTTTTAAATAGGTCACAGTGAGAACTTACCTGTCCCAGGACTGACTACAGATACTGGCACCTGGATTTTGGGAGTCTGCTTGGTCAGGGATGTTTCCTGCAGACTTTCTGCAGTGCTCACTTTGGTTGTGCCTCTCCATGACAACACCTCAAACTGGGGACAAGTTGTCCAGTGACATTTCCAAAATGACAGTTAAGTGAGTGACCCCTCCACTTGTTTGACTGCTTAGATATTGTCTCTGTTTGTGAGGTAAATGAGCTTGTATCATCTCCTGCCAGTGCACCAGTTTTGTTAATCAGTGAATTAGCTGCATTGTCCATGGCAATCATAAAAATGAAATGGCTGCTGTTTTAGTAGAAAGCTTAGCAAGTAGGGTTTTTCTTCCTCTCTAGTTTCATTCTTTTTTCCTTTTCTCATGTCTCTAAAGACTTGAGACTATTGAGCTAATAGTCATGTAACTACTTGTTAATGTGTCAAGTTCTCAATTATACAGCTGTAATAAATACACATGGGCAATGGATATGAAGAAAGCACCTAATTTCTTTCCCGTTTTTCTCTCCACATACAGTTATGATAAAATATACTGTTTTGTGAATATTGCATTTTAATGAATTTTAATATGCAGAATCCTTTTTGAGAGTTTTTTAATCATTCTTTTAATTACTGAGATCAGCTTGAAGCAAAGGACTTGAAAAGCTTTGCCAAAGAGGAAAAATATAGTACTCCAGAAAAAGTCAAAGTAAAGTGTTTTGACTCTATTTTTTTCTGTTAAACTCATGGCAGTATTATGCTAGCAATTATCATCTTTCAAGTCAAAACTTTAAAGAATCACTAAATATCAGCTAATCAACAGTATTGTGCAATTCACTAAGAGCGATTTAAAGACCAAGTAAGGGGAATATTTTTTGAGCAGTTCAGATAAGCACCCAAGATCAGTCCTTATCTGAAAAAATCTGATGGAATCAGAGTAGAATGGAATATCATAATTAACCAGGGCCATTTCTTCATCTATACTATTTTGCAGAATTGAACTTGAACAAAACTAATTCAGTCTGAAGAAGTCACATTCTGATCTCTCCAGTATGAGACTGTCTTTCTTTGAATCAAAATTAGAAGAGTTTAAACTCCTAAATTCTAAACTCAGGGTCAGAAAACACATTTTTTAACAAAATTTGTCATCTAGCTATAATGGTCAGACAATGTACTCATTTTATTATCGTGTAGTATTCTCTGGCTTTCCTTTCTTTATGTAAGAACATGTTTACATTGGGACCATCTCACTCATTGGGAAATTTTTGTCAGTCTCTTCTAATGTAGAATATTTCCCCAAAGATGTACTATTCACTATGTTCTTAAAGCAGGAAGACATGAGAACACAGAAATGCATAATTGATTGCCTTATTATATTTCAAAACAAAACAAAAAAAATCTCCTGTCCCCAAACCCCTTCAAAACTCATATTTTTGCCACCCTCTGCATTGCTGTCACTCATAGAGTCAAAAACTGTATGATATTCTTTCAGTAACCCTGATCGAGACAGCAGTGGGGTTGGTGGTTGTGTATGGAATCAGATATTGGCAAATCAGGAAGCAGAAAACAGGTCCTTTGTGAGATTTAGTAAGTGGAGATGGGTCTGGGTACAGAATGACTAGGCAGGGGCTACTCACATGAAGATGACCTAGGAAATGAGTACTAAATGCAAATATTAAAATTGGAGAACTAGTAAATCTAGGCAGTCATCTCAGTTTTGCAAACATTTGCTAAGTGAACATCTATTTGGTTCTAGGCACTGGAAGCACATAGATGAAGACAGGACAGTATTTTTGATGTTCAAAAGTCAATCTATTTGAGAATTAGCCAAAATGTACTTAGCAGAGAATTAGGGTTCAAAATGACTGGCTATGATACCCTCTTTACCTGATTCTGAGTTCAAAGTGCAGGGCAAGTTTTGTTCCATACTGTGAACAAACAGGGACAATGAAAGTTGGATGCAGAAAGTA
Organism: Galemys pyrenaicus; assembly: GCA_019455555.1. NCBI lineage: Eukaryota > Metazoa > Chordata > Mammalia > Eulipotyphla > Talpidae > Galemys > Galemys pyrenaicus. The sequence goes on along the minus strand of JAGFMF010011796.1, from coordinate 1,839,463 downwards.
TTAGTGTCAGACCACCAAATCTTGCATGTCTTTTGCTTAACTAGTTTATAAGTTAACTGGACCATAAGAGGCAACTTGTTATTGTCTCCCTGGTATCTGTAATTTCCTTCAACTTCACCAGAGTTCTGTTTATTTGTTGGTCTACCTTATGGTCACAGGGGATCTGGTGCTCTCATGTCCATGGGTAAAACACCCAGGCTGAGCCATTCAAAGCCTCCACTAACCTGGCCACAGTGACTAGTTCAGGAGTGGGCATGTGATCTGAGCTGGTCTAATCAGTATGAAACTTGTTATATTCCTGAAAATGCTGTGATGAAGAGGCTCTTTTTTTTCTTCCTCAATGTAAATGAGGAGGCACATAACCCCATTGTGCTGGCATCAATATTGGGGACATAAAGAAGAGCCAGTGTGAGGGACCTCGTGGTGCAATGGTAGCGCGTCTGACTCCAAGAAGAGCCAGTGTGAAAACTGAAATGACTCCGGGGAAGAGTTTGAAAATTGTGGTAAGAAACAATGTGGTATCCACTTCGTTCCCTGGAATGGCCATTTATATGAGCCATAGATCCCATATACACACACTTTTTTTTTCCTTAATCCAGTTTAGGAACTTTCCATTGTTTGCAACCAAAGATAATCATTTTTAAAAAAAAATTATTGAGGTCACATTAGTTTACAAAACCATATATGACTCAGAGGTAATTTCACACCTTTTCAGTTGCATGTTACCACACTGTAGTTCAACCATAGTTCATGGGTCCTCACCCACCCTACTCCACAGTCTCCCTTGCCCTCTCATAGCCTCAATTTTGTAGTCTGATTCCTAGGTTTTCATTGTGCTGTAGTTTTGCCTGACCCTTTGCTTTGTAGATCTATTTTCCACATGTGAGTGAAGTTATCTGGTATTTGCCAGAAAATCTTAATGATGAAAAAGTTATTTTTCTCACATAAGCTCTAGGCTCCCTGGTTTGCTGTTAACTTGCTGTAGATTTCTCTGTGGAACACAGTTTGCATATATATAAATATGGAGATTGAACTAAGATACATTTGCAATAATTTTCAATCTAAAGATTGATAATATCCATGAACATGGTCTCAAATTCCTATCAAAGGCTAATTCTAGATCCTATCATGAGAGTAAGATTTGGTGGTAAAAGAAGTGATACCTGAGTATCAGGAGAGAATGGAAGGGAACAATAAACATCCAAAGTGCACTCACTGGTTTTATAAAGAATTTCAGGTAATTTGTGATCCTGTGATATTTTAGAAAAAGTTTCAGTACTGAGTGGAAAATGTATTCACAGTGATGTGGGAGTGTTGACAGTGTAAAGGTGTGAACACAATAATTGATACAATCTAAGATATTATACAAAAATAATTCTCTGGAAAAAGAATTAAGCACATTTAGTAATTGAGAAGCATCAAAATAAAGTCAATGTTCTTCAGAACTGAGATGGCATCTTCTTCACATGTATGGTGTCTTAAGGAATTCGCACATGGCATGTGTTAATGCATGCTAACATCAATCCCACAAAAATTACTTTTAGAGAGTAATACAATTATTTTCTCATCTCCTTTCACTAACTGCCCTGTTCAACAGCATTCCTGGTAATATCTAAAATTCAGCACCAATAATCTATTTGTATTATTATCTCAATGAAAATTTGTAAAATGATGAGATAACATGTATTTAAAATCATTTGTATTTTACAAAATGGCAAAATATGAAATTATATCTGTGATGGTGCTTCATCCACATGAATAAAGTCTTCATGCCTGTTCTGAGGTCATCCTCTTTCATTATTGTAGTGAATAATAGTAACTACAGCCCTTCCCAGAACCACAGGTGTGTGCCATCTTTGCCACCATCTCTCCATTCCTGAGTTGTCGTTGTCTTTCATGCTTCCTTCTTGGCCATCTATGAGAGGTGGAAATTTGTGGCTGCTTCTCTTTTTGCAATGTCAACTCTCTTTTCTTCTATCCATAGTCACATAGTCATTATAGTTTACTGTTCATAGTTTTTCCTGAACTTGCCAGAGAACTACTGCTGATTTCTACTAGGCATCTTTTCTTAATGGTCCATTATTTCTAGAACATAATCCATATTTAGCCATACCCTTTTTGTATAGTTAAAGTAAAATACTGATATTCTTTTATGTCCATTCAGAAGATGCCTGTTTGTTAAATAACCAGGAGGTTTTAATACTCAGAACTAATAATGTCTATATGTCTATTGTGGGCTGTTGGTTTAATATATTATTGCAATACAAAGATAACAAAAGTCATAGTAATAGTTTGCTTTAAACTTAACTTTTACAATATTTATTTATTTATGCATGTAAGAACTGGGTTTAGGCCCAAGGTGTGTGTGGAGGGGTGGTGGTGAAAGAATTCACGAGAGATAGAGCGGGGAACAGACCAGGCAGACCGACTGAAGTATACTGCTGAGGGAAGCAGCAGATGAGGCAGGAGAGGTCTGCTGCACCATGTGTGTCATCTTCCTGGCTAGGGATGGAACTTGCACTACGTGGCTGCAGATGCTTAACAGCACAGTGCTCAACCCGCTGCACCACCAGGGAGACCCCTAAACTTGATTTTTATATCAGATCAGTTGGATTTAAACTCATCATGGCCTTTATGCCCTGATCTATTTCTGGAATGCAAATAAATTTATAATATGAAAAGTATTTGGAAACATAGCTTTATGAACTATAGTCAAGCTTAGTAGATGACCAATTCCATTATAATGATGATTAAAATTCAAATATAAAAGAACAAAGATTATTCAGTTCGCTCAGGTACATGTTAAATACCTACTGTTTGCTAAGCTCAAGGTTGAGTACTGTGAAAGAATTAGTGATGAATAAATTCTGGTCCCCCAGAAGTTTGCAGAATAGTGATAACAATCTTCCAGAGGCTTACAAATATGGAAGAAAGAAAACCAACAAAATTCTGATTGACAAGTACAAAGGCCATATCATAGATACAAGCAGTGTTCTCTGGCTACAGAAGAAAAAGGTTGTTATTTCTTTGAGGAGAAATTGGTAATAATTAAGGAAGGAAAACAAGTAGACCAAGAACAAAATAAACAAAAGCTATCCACCAGAAATTTTTAGAGCCTGTGATTGTTTTGCTTATACTAATGGTGATGACAACCTATCAGAACAATAAGCTGTACATACACACAATTGTATTTCATCTAAAGTCCTACCTCATCATTGAGATAGCACATGTCATGTCAGGAGAATGAAGATGGACATAAAAATTTATAGCATCTCATCAGTTTTTAAGTTTCAACATGTCAAGGAAATTGTTTTTAATGCAAGTGCATGGGAATTTCTTGGAGCTACAAACTGTATTGCTCCAACATTCCCCTCTCACCCCTCAAGTCAAGTCAATGAAGTCCCTTAAGAGAGTTAAATTTATTACACAATCTGACTGACTCCATAATCTCTCCTTCAGCCATTTCCCTATATAAATACTCTTTTCCAAATTTACAAGATTCCAAGCCCTTTATATGACACTGTAATTTCTCATGATTCTGCTTTTGTCCATGTTGTTCTTGCATGGCTAAGTGCTGTTTCTCAAAGCTCAGAGTGGGAAACTCTGCACGGTACCCTTTAGGAACAAGTACCAAAAAGACACTTGCCCAAATTGCAAAGAGAGCAGTGTAACTTTCATAACACATTTTATTGATATTTATCTCCCATAAGGCCATGTGATTCTTGAAGTTCAGATATGTGCATTGTTTTTGTTTACTGATGTTTTGCTTACTCAGAAATAGTAATGCATGGAATATTTGCCATCATTCGCTTTCCATACCTAAAACAGAGTGTAATAATTTATCACCATATAATATTTGATTGAAACTTCTCTCAAAAATCCTTCTCATCCAGGTTACCCAGGCATAGACTGCCAATCATTCAGTGTTAGCACACATATCCATATAGTGCCATTGTCCTTAATAGACTCTAAATTCTCATATGAATAATTAATACAGCAAAGATTCCTTCCTCTCTCCCTAATATCACACCTGGAGCTGGTGTAGTAAGTGCCTACTTTGTTCAATTTATACTAGGTTATATTTTATAACTAGTGTATTGATTATGATAACTTACTAGGTTATTATATAATGGATGTAATTTTCACAGGAACATATTCCAGATATTAATCTTTTTACTTCCCAAAGATGAAAAAGCAGACCCAGAAGAGTTTAGTCACATGTCTGAGGTCATACTAACAAGACTGGATTATAAACTACAACTGCCAAGTTTCGGGTATGCAAAATGAATAAATACTGGAGACTGACTATACAAGGGTCCCTGTAATAAGACTATTTTATACACTTAAAAAATCTGCAAACAAGTAGGTCTTATATTAAAACACACACTCATATAAATAATAGTAACAAAAAGAATGGGAAATATTTGTAGATGATGAATATATGTATGCCATAAATTGTGGTGATGGTTCATGGGTATATACTTATCTGCAAACCCATGTTGTTTATATAAAATTTGTACAACTTCTTGTATATTGATCATACTTCAATAAAATGGCTTAAGTTATATAAGTTATAGGTATTTGACGTCCTTGTCTAGGCTTTTTCTTTTGCCTGTAAGAATCTTGGATTTGCTTTACTGTTTGCTATAAAACCATAGCTTCTGGGAACTCATACTCGAAGAACTGCAGTCAGGTTTCTGTAGCCACTGCCTCCTGGCTGATCCTTTGTCCCCATGTTGCAGTAAAGAGAGAGGGAAGTCTGCTCTGCGGTAATGAAATGAGGAGCTAGCAGAGCTGATCAGAAGAAAGAAGTAGATGCAACTCAGTCAAATATCAGTTCCAGGTCTTCATGATGATATGGAATTAATATTTTCTCCACTTTTCCCCAATCATGTTTTCTGTACTGTTCCTTAATTGCCCTGTGGAAGTTTGAAATGGTAGCTGCTTTTCTTACCACATACACTCTCCTCTTCTGTCACACACACAGACTGATTTGTTATTTCTGGGTTGTTTGTGAGTGCTGGGCTGTTGTTGATCATTGATTTTTTTCTATCTCAGAAAAAGTACCTGCAAGGCATTGCCTTTCAAAGAAAAAAAAAAGAGCTAGGGAGAAAGAAAAAACTACATGCATCTAAAGTATTGCAGGGACTTTGTAAATAGATTTGTTTCCAAAAGTTTTATTTTAATCCAATCAAAACATTTAAGCAACCTGAATGGTGCCTCGGCCTTTAAAGGCACTTAACTACAATTTTACAGCAGAACTATGCCATTTTAAAGCTTCACTTAATGTGAGCAAGTGTCTAGATTTAGTCACTAGGAATGGAGAATTATTGTGGAAGATAGTAAAATCTGTCTCTTACCAGTTGCTACTTTCCTTTTTATTCTAAGAACATGACCTTCTCCACACGGCTTAGTCTTTGAACACATATCTATCACATCAGTTCTGAATCAGCTTGGTCACTTCTTTCAACTTTGCAATCTCAGGTTATTTTAAGAGCCGCAGTTTCCCTAGTTTAAATGTCTGGAAAAACAAAAAACAAGTAAAACCCTCTGAGAAATAACTGTCAAGTTAGGGTTAGGAACTGGAACTCAAACACAGATACATGACACTTGTCTCTCTGCTATTGTCTCCCATTGGAATATCCAAAGGTCATGTGGAAGTCCATCTTCCTATTAAAGCCAACTCTGATTAAACAGTCATTTATGAACTTACATCTTGCTACAGAAAGCTATGAAGACTCATTCTCTTCTCTTAAAATTAATCTAGATGACTAAAAACTACTGAAAATGGCTTAACTTGCTTTCTCAAGAAGTGTCTTTCATGCCCTTGAGTTCAAGCTGTTTGAATGTGAAAGTAACATAATATCCTGTGCCCTAAATAATGCTGAGTTCTAGAATATTTACCTTCAGGAGTCAATAATTAATAACATGAATATCTCTGAACAACCCTCTGAAGAAGTATAGGAGGTTAATTCACTTTTAACTATAGCACAATGCTGTGAAGACCAAGTATCTACTTCATTTTAGTTGGCATCCTCCCATTCCTCTATTACTGAAACCCAGGTAATGATCCATTAGTGCATGGGCATAAGGAGAAGTGATGAGAGTGTTTGGGATGAGCAGTGTAAGAACACCACCATTCAGGGGAAGGAGACCATGTGAAGACTTTTCTGGGATATGTATTGCTTACATTTTTTGATTATTTATAACCAAGGCAACAACATGCAAAACTTTTGTTTTCTGATTATTATTCTGGGTATATTCAAGATTGTTGTAGAAACTTTCATCTTACATTTCTTAAGGAAGCACTCATTGGAAGCATATTCTAGATAGTGTCATGCTGGGGTTAGGGAATGACATTGGAGTGTTGGTGACGATAGGATTTTATATGATTTCTAAAGGGAGAGACTAAAAGCAGGTGACAAATATTTATTACTTACCTGGCATTATGCTTTATTACTAAGTAACAACCAATGCAGTAGTTATTGTATTTATTTTCATAAATCTTGATGTGAAAGGACAGACATTATAACTCTGTTCTAGAGATGTGGACAAAATATGGCTGGGGGTTACCGGTAGCAGATTGAATTATTGGCTAAGTTGTGATCCATCTCTGTATCAGTCCCCTTTGCCATGTGACTTTTAGTTATCCTACCAAAGGACTGGAGGATATTTCCCACACCTTGACTGTAATTTTAGTGCTGTCATTTGTCTTGACTGATGGAGCAAGAGTAATTAACAATGACATGCCAACTCTGTCAGCCTCAAGAGGGCTTTTATGTTTACATTTATACTGTGACCAATCACATGAGGACCATGCTGTGGCCAGATTGTGGGTGATGACTGAGCTGAGTGTGTAGCAGGGTCACCTTGACTAAGTGTACCCTAAATCAGCTGACCAACAGACCTCTGGAGAATTATAAATCATCAGTGTTTTAAGTCATTGGGGTTTTGTAGTTATAGCTAACAGATACATTGCTGCAAACCATATAGCTAACAGATACATTGCTGCAAACCATAAGAGCAGAAATCATTGATTACTTTTGACTCCAATGCTATTGACATTCCATAATGCCAGACTGCCACACAACTTATCAGAGACTACACAGTTTTTTGGTTGCAAGTCTAGTCAATTGTAGTAAGCTGTACTGTACCTAGTCAAATTTACTCTCACTTCCCCTATAATGCCTCTGTGCTGAAGATTGGATGGTTTCTTTCACTAGCCATTTGTATCTGTTATATTTTCTTTTTCATGTGCTCAGACCTAGCATTTGCTTCTCATGCTCTGCTCAATCAGACCTATTTATTGAACACCCCATTTCTAATCCCTCCATTCATATTTTTTTCTTATTCATTCATTCTGTTTCCCTAATATTTAGCATATATGTATGCTGTTGTAAGTTCTAATTACAAGTTTAATTCCTGCTTTGTTTAAAAACTCATTTATTTATGCACACAACAGCAGGGGGTACAGGCCAGAGGTGAGGGAGGTGCAAGGATTCACCAGAGACAGAGTGGGGAGTAGAACAGGCAGATGGACTGAAATGCACTGCTGAGGGAAGCACTGGGCAAGGCAGGAGAGGTGCGCCATATGGGGGATCGAACTCGTGCTGCTGTGCAGCTGATGCTTCACAGGGTGGCGCTCAACCCGCTACGCCACCAGGGAGACTCTAATTCTTGCTCTTGATAACTACAAGTCCTGCCTCCACAGCTCAGTATAAGAGTCACTCACAGAGACCGATATTTCTGCCTCACCGGTGCACCTACAAATATAAAGATGAGTGAATAATAAATAATTAAATCCACAGAGTATAAGGTATTGTCTAAGGAGGCTAAATTAGCACAGCATTTCTTTTATGACTTGTTTAATTGCTTCATTAGTCTCTAGATTAGAGAAAAGCAAATGCAAATATTCTGTGACATTACCTTGGTCTCTTGTCATACGAAGCATTTTGGAAAAACAGAAAGTTTGTCTCACTCAAAGAAAAGAATGCTTCCATTGTCCACCAGGTGTCTCCTCAGGTTCAGTCATTTTAGCAGCTTCCCTGTAAAGATGAGATGTGGCTAGGTGTGAGAAAATCTAATGCAGAGGGAGCCCACCCACTGTAAAGGACTGCAGGCTTATTGCATGCTGAAACACAGTGGCCAGAGACACAACTTCAAAGCTTGCTTCCCTGTGTGTGCACAACGTGTGTTCAAAGAACACACCTTTTGAAGATGTAGCTCATGGATCATTACTCATAAAAGATTACCAGCTCTTCCTTTAAAATGTAATTTCCACTACTTAATTTCCATACATATCACACTCATTACCTTTAGTACATAGGTAGCTTATTCGCAGATTTTGGTTTTCTAAAAAAAATTTTGTATTTGAAAGGAAACTAAATCATCAATAATAGGTCCATTTGCTGCCATTCTTCCCACTTTCCATTTGCAGCTCCCAGGGTTGTAAGCACATATGAGTCTTGTCCCAAACTGCCAATCTGAGAAAGACTGTCATGACCACCAATAGTCACGGTGTGTGTCCCACAAGCTGAAGGATTTTCCAAGATGCTTCCCAGGCCGGATCATTAGAGCCAGGTAGATAGGAGAAGGTGAATCTAGTAATTGTGCACAAAACAGCATAGACTTGCAGTTGCAGAACTAATATGATTGCCGTACCTGCCTGATGAGGACACTTTCTTTTGTATGTAATATCAACACAGAGAGAAAATTTCTCCCTACCCCTCTGGGTTCTTCTCAGACTGGTGAAGCAATCAAATTAACATCAGAGTAGTAGGCGGGGAGAGCAAACTTAATTACATCCACGTGGAGAATCTACCTGGCAGTAAATTTTGGTTAAGTGGAATTAAAACAGGTTTATATTCTGAGATAGGAAATAAGCCTAGAGCTTCAAGAAGGAAAGGGGACTCATAGAATAACAAGAAAGCTGCTCTATAAGCAGATGTTTGCCCTGCCATGTGACTAAAATTCTTTGATAAAAAAGGTTATTCCTGGAGATAACCCTCAATCTGGGCATTATTTTTAAACTTCTTTCTTCTAGATAAAAGTAATTGTAATAGTTTCTCCTAAAACCCATAAAGTCTCAGTTGACCTTAGCTGAAAATAATTCACATGCCAGCATAATGCATCTTAGAAGGCAAGTTCTAGAGATTCTGGGGAGACTTTCCTTCATAGATATCTAGTATTCCTTACTGTAGCGGCGGAAGGCATACGGAGCAAGTTCAGGATGGTTCTTAGCAGATGGGTCAAGGAAAGGGAGTCTTGGAGCCCTCGATGACTTTTCATGCTTTTATTAGTAGAGGTGGCCAGGTACATGGCACGCATGGGTGCCGGGGGGCCAGGAGGCTGGCAGGCCTCCCAGCCCCTGGCGCATCTCACCCTCTCGGCTACTTTGCTACTCTTCTGTTCTCCCACTACTGCTGCTGCTCATCAGTACTGTCGGTCCTGTTGGTCCTCATGACACTGCCCATTTAAGCCCGTGTCAAACTCAGGTGCACCCACTTGTGCATGCCCACCCTGGAATGCTCACAGCACCACAGGTTTCCATTCTCACAGTGGTGGGAAGGTAGAAAGACCTGATTTCTCTAACCCTACACTTACTAATTCTTTTCATGGTTTGTTTTCAATATTGATTTCAATACAAACTCCTTAGGGAGGTATATGTGTGTGTGTGTGTATGTGTGTTTATAAAGGGTTCCTCATGCTCAAATGTTATAACCATGTCCTATGAAAGAGATCTAGTATTTCTTTGCCCCAGACATTGATCTCCTAGGGGTGATCTTACCTGAGGAAAGGGAAGGAGAAAGCATTGTTTAAAACACTAATTAATCTTTGTTCTACCAAAAGCCATAGAAGCTAAAGCTTTCACACATTAATATTTCACCTACAACTAACTTCAGGTAGATTAAAATGATGGTAGCGATAACTCAGTGGGTAGGTGATGTTATGAGTTGAATTTTGCTCCCCCTCAAAAGATACATTGAAATTTTAAGCCCAGTATCCCAGAATTTATTTGATCTCATTTAGAAATAGGGTTTTTATAGTGGTAAGCCAGTTAAAATGCAATCATTATGGTTGTGCTGACTCATTATGACTGGGTCCTTAATAAAAAGTGGGAAGGTGAACACTGAGGCAGACAGAGTGGACACCATGTGAGCATAAAGGCAGAGATGGGATGATGTGTTGACAAACCAAAAGCTTGTTAGCAAACTGCCAAACACGGGAAAAATCACAGAACAGATTTTCCCTCATATACTACAGAAAGAGTCCCCACCAGTACTGCATCTCAGACTTTTGACCTCTAGAACTGGGAAAGAATAAATTTCTATTGTTTAACCACCCTCCTTCCCCACCCCAATTTTTGGCATTTTGTTAGAGCAGCCCTAGGAAGCAAATGCAAATAGGACAGAACAGGGAGTGAGGATGAGCAGAGATTCATGTTTCTTCCCTGAACGACAGAAATAGTTTAAACCTTGTTCAGAACTTTAACTTGTGGTGGTTGGAATGTCCATAGAGGGAGGAAAGGCAGGAGGTGACTGATAATCATAATGCTCTATTAATACTTTTGAATCTACCAAAACCTCCATCCTAAGGTAGAGTTTATATAGTAATATTACCACTAATTTTCTTTTTTTTTAAAGATTTATTTATTTATGCACACAAGAGTGGGGGTACAAGCCAGAGTCACAGGAGGTGAGAGGATTCACCAGAGACAGAGTGGGGAGCAGAAAAAGGAATTCAGTGGAAGTACACTGCTGAGGGGAGCAGTGGGCGAGGCAGGAGAGGTCTGCTGCGCCATGTGGGTCCCCTCCCTGGTCGGGGATCGAACGCGTGCTTCTATGCCACAGATGCTTCACAGTGCAGTGATCAACCTGCTGTGCCACCAGGAAGGCCCAATATTACCATTAATTTTCTAATGAACAATGTGTTGTCAGAATCCTGTGAATCATAACATTCTAAATATAAACTCTTGCTATTTCCTAATTTTACTGGGTAATATTTAAGACATTATAACTGTGGATATAATGTATCTTAGGGATTTACCCTAACTGACCTATAGATATTTCCTCAATTAATTACAGAATCACTAAATTACCAAGAAAATGTATTGGTTAGGGTTGTCATTGTTATGTTAACCAAATATCCAACAAAACCACAAAGTAAAATAATGTCTTCTAGTGTCAATTGTTGTCTTGCTTTTTGCCTTGTACAAAGTTCAGGTGTGAGGTTATTATGAGTAACTGTGGAGAAGTCACAGTGAATTGACCCTATCACAAGGTTTTTTTTCCCCATGACTCATATTTCTATCAACCCTGAAAGGTTTAGTATTTGATTTGCAAGATACAATAAGAGCATGGACACAGCATTTCTGACCTTTAGTATTAACTCCTAGCTCTACTTCCAAGATCTAACTTAGATACACACAAACTTTAATTATGAAAATGTGGAGTGAAATGTCAGCATGAACAGTTAGTAGTGATGCTTGGATTTTGGATCATGTCTTACAACCGGTGCAAGAGGTTTAAATGTTGAAGGGGTATGAATAAACAACTCCAGGTGCTCAAGAACATCTAAAAGTCTTAATATCAACTAACCAACTCTAACTACTAGACCAAGGTACTGGTAGCACATACAGCACAATTCGCAATTCCATTTAGTTCAATTTACCTCGACATCTATTCAGTAACCCCATCACAAGATGCTGCAATTGGGTTTGTGCAATGTTTCTCATTAATTTCTGCATTGTCTTTACCTCCCTTTAAGAGAGAGTACTGCTAGATTGCCTCCTCCATCCGATGTCTGTCTTGTTTAAAAAGAAGGTAACTTTAAAAGAAATGAAGGAAGCAGAATTTCCCTTTGAAGGCATTGTTGAGTTTCTTTCTAATTTTTTTTTCTTCTGGAAACTGAGAACCAGGAATTTGGAGTTAGTATCCAATGTTATTGTATGGGAATTTCAGGTTTCAAGATGCTGTACCAAGGTGAATTGATAAATATCCTGGATTATGATATGAAGAGGTATTTATCTAACTACCCAAAAGGCTCTCTGCATGGAAACTGAGTTATGAAACAGAGTGTGGATCCTCTGACGAGGCTTCCTGAGAGTAGGGAGACTATCTTAAATATCTTAGTCAAATAATATTTCTAGCAACTGACCTGATGCCTGGTCCCAAATGAACTTCACCAAGCTTTTGTGGATGAACAACAGTAGGAGTGAACTTTTAACCTTTAACTGTACCTTTTAACACTGGGTTCCATACTTAGATTCGGAAGTGAGACTTTCTGCTCTTAGAGCCTACTATCTATGCTACCCATTCTCACTTGGAGACAGAATGAAGTTGCTAGATCAGCAAATCTCATGTCTAAATTACCTATGACTTGGTTTGTGTTGTTAATTCCTTGAGAGTCTCTAGTGTTATGTAAACAGTAGGAAACCTTTCTGAAAATATCCTATAGAGATTAGTGGTTCCATGAATCCACTCCTGCCTGCACCATATTCCTTAGTAATGACATGTACCATTATAGTACAGCTTGGTGTGTAGACCCGGTGAGTAATAAGCCATGCGCTGAGAACTCTAGCACACTACAAGAAGGAGACGTCATTCCTAGGGGAGCAGACTATGCACACAGAAAAAAATTCAAATTTCTAGTTTCTTCATTGTCTGGATTTGTGCAACAGCTATTAAAAGAACAGTAATTATAGATAACAGAGATAGTTGGTGTAGTGTGAATTATGAGGAACTGCAGAGACAGGATTTCCTGAAAATAGCCCATGGCCCTCCATACAAAGAAACAGTTATTTCAAGGTGGGCAAGTTTAGAACAATGAGAAGAATCAGGAAAGAGGTCAAAACCAGAATCATTAAAAGAAAGATGAATCCAAATAGACCCGCAGGTTAAACACCATTTCTCTCACTCACAGTAAAGCAAGATTTGGCAGTAGCTCTGAAACTGAATATACATACCATTTTAAATTGTAAATATGTGTTTCTGCTTCAGTTTATATTATAGCGGACTTAATGTCTCACTCCAGAGTAAGGTCCTGGTACTTCTCAAGCAATCCTTCTTTACTTAGAATGGGATCCCACATGAAAGGTCCTCCCCAGTTAGTAGACATTCCTTTCCCTTCTTGTTGGCCTCCAGTTGTTAATTGCATTCCGGATTCCAATTTCTAGGTGAGCAAAACAGTTCAAAAACAGCTCTTGGAGAATTCTGGCTTACTAAAGGTGTGCTGCTTACTGTATTGCCTCACAAATTCTGAAGCTGGCTGTGCCTTAATTGCTGTTTGGATGGCTAACAATACAAAAATGCCGAGAAAAACAGCATCTGCTTATGGAAACAAATTCTGATTTTGAAGCTCCAGTAACAAAACTGGCCATACATTCAGTGGGGAAAGCTATTTTCTTTGAAGTTGTGATGAACACTAAATCTATACATTTCAGTCATTTTTTCCCCTTGGAATGTGGTTCCCACAGTCTCCCTGCTGACAAAACATCACTAATTCTCTTGCATCCTTTAACAATAAAAAACATTTTCCTTAAAGTGAAGTGAATTTGCTACATTATAACTCAATCACCAACAAAGAAAATTTTCCTTCTACATCAGTTGAAAAACATTGAAATTTTTCTCCATTCATCGCCATGTAAGAATCTGTGACATTATATACCTGCTTTTACCCTGAATAAGTGGTTCTTTACATTTTGAAATCTCAAAGTTTCCAGACATTTTATTTTATCAAATCTCCCTCTGTCTTCATAAATTTGACATAGTTATATGCATCTGGGAAGGTGCTAATTCTGAAGTTACGTAAATAATTTAGAAATGGGATCAAAAACTAACTGGAAATCAAACTGACATCCAGGTTTTTTAGAAATTCTTTCACTTACTTATTTTTTCTTCTTTATAAGTACCTACAACCTAGATTGGATGAAGTAGATCTGAGATGATATTAGAAAATAATGTCCATTATTTATAAATAGATAGGATACTTGAAGGGCCAAAAAATAAAAAAAAATATATGCTTTCATGATGACCATTTTATGTATAGGACAAAAATCAGTTGTTATTTAATTAAATATCAGATAATTAAATAATCAGAAAGATTGTTGGGGTGGCTTGACCTACCTAAATCTAGTTGTTATACTACTTTCTCTAAATTACACACATATCAAATGTATACCTAGAGTGGACAATTTATATCACTGTGTTGCTGTGATATAAAGCCACGAGGCTGTGTATCCAGTACTAAAGGAAGCCTCACCTGAAAACAAAGCTCATCTCTCGACAAAGTGATGCCCTAACAGCAGCACTCTGTCATGTGGTGGAATTTAATTCAAGAGTCTTAGGGTATTCCTCACAAGCATCCAGGCTCAGCTCAGCTGAGGTTCATTTCTGTGGAAATTGCCATAGGTTAAAATAGTAATCTGCAAACTAAATCAAGACCTAAGCAGACTCCGGTCAGAGTGGATCAGACATACCAATTAGGCTACTCTTTCATTTCAGCCTTAAATCTGGTTCTCTTAACTAATAAGAATACTTCTCATACATGAATTCAGTTTTACGAAAGCTGAAAACTTTCTTGTTTATAATACAAACACATGTACACATATACATATTTGACTTGTTTGAGTGTGATTAAAAATACTAACGCTTCACAACCTGTACCTTAAAGAATCAACCAGCCACATTCCACAATGGTAATCAACAATCATAGATTCCCTGATGTGTACCTCCCAAGGCTGTCAAACACAAACTTTGCAATCATTGATGCTACCCAGTCCTTTATTATCTGTAAACCACAGCTGTGGTTCGACAGCTCATGGAGACTAGCAGTCAATCTCATCACATCCAAAACAGGGCATGCTGAGTCAGTTATTGGAAATAGTCTATTGGCTTTCTATCCTGGGGCAGAATTGCTCACTGGTATTAATCAGATGAGGAGGAGACTCATGGATTTTCACTTGGGAAAAATGTGTGTGGTCAATGAAAACAGGACCAACCCAACGATTGAAGCTTTTACTGTAGAGGACCTAGCGAAAATATATCTTTGGAGGATTGTAGGAGTTTAAACTGGTTGTGTAGTTTTGAGGTTACTTAGTTGGGCACCAAATAATTAGTCTCTACATAGCTCTGATAGGATAATTACATGAAAAGAACTTTATAAAGCTGGAAGAATCATCATTGTGTAGTGTTTCAAAGATTTCCTTTCCTGGGCTCATTGAGAAAAAATCCCCACCTGATACCCAAATGTTCTCTCCACTATTACCCAAGAATCAGGGCAAAGAAGTTCTCTCTTTAACATCTTCAAAAGAGACAGGTTCAGGTTTTATTACATTAAGAGAACTACTAAGAACTTACACATTCTGCTTGAAAATTACAATCTAGTCTTCAGAAATGCTTCAATAATCTTGTATTTGTTGCTACTCACTAGTCTAATTTGTCATAACATTCAGTATGAATATCATTCTTTTAAACTTCTGCATCCCACCTCTCTCAGGAAGTAAATCAAATTAATGGGATAATATAAGTCTATGATACTTGAATTTCTTTTTTTTAATATAAATTTTTAAATTTTACATATATTTGACATCAATTGTACTCCCCATCACCGTAACACCAGTGCACCATCACCTCAGTCCCCCGTGCTCCCGTCTGCCCTCCACACTTTCCCTCTTCCCTCCCCACCAGATACTTGAATTTCTTTAACTTCCTCCCAATACCTAGGTGTGATCCGCACCCACACTCTTTCCAGTCTCCTTCCTTCTCTTCCCAACATTTTCCCACTTCCCTGGAAGCTCAGAGGTGCAGCTTTTATGTCCCTCCTACAGCTTCTGGGCATCCCTCACAAACTGCTTTCTCCTTTCTCTAAAAAATGCTCAAATCTTTTCCACCTTAAAAATATAGCAAAAGAGGATATGACCTTAAGTTTGCTGTAACTTCACTTTCTTTGCTTTTATAGTTTAGTAAGGGTGAATGGAAGGTGAGGAAATAAAAACACTTATCTTGTTTCCCCTCCCACTATTGCACTGAAATTGTTCTTTCCAGGGTCAATTATTCTAGCAGTAAATGCAACATGTATCTTTTAGTCATCTCATATTCTGCAATATTTTTCCTTCTTCCTGAAATTGGCCTTTTGTGACATCACTCTCTGAGTCTTTCTTAGCCCTTCAGAGAAAGCCTTCTTTCTGTTTTCTTATGAGTTCTTCTCCCACCTATTATCCCATGAGTGTCTCTGAGATTCCTATTCCGGCCTTCTTATCACTCAAGCCCCACCTTCTTCCATCCAGCACACCTGGAGTTGACTGGATTTAGAGCTCCTCCTTTTCTCTTTTGAGTTTCAGCAGCAGCCTACTAACTGCTTTCCCCACCGTTCTCCTCCTCCAGCTTCACTTACTAGCAATTTGATGGCAAATAGATGCCACATCATTTGCATTTCTTCAATGCTGTGCAAACTTGCTAGCCAAAGTTATTTTTACAGTGGAGAAAGATATTATTTCTCTTGAAAACTGTATCTTCCCTGCCTTTCTACTACATCCTCCATATACCTATGTAGGGTAAATGGATGTGATCAGGGTTTTTCCACCCTCCTGCCATTAGCATCAATGATGGACACCTGTGGTCTGACATGCATACCTAATGGCGGCACTTGGAGTGTGATGTGGGTGTGCATAAGTGGGCACATCTGAGCCAGGAGACTGAGACTATAAGTGTGGGGTGGCGGCAGAGGACCGTGCTGTGGGGTGCAGCAGAGAGCAGTGAAGAGACCACAAGACAAAGCTAGAGAGCCCAAAAACAATTCGCTGGAGGCTAGGAGGTCTCCCAGGTCCTGGCTTCCACCAGGTGCCTGCCCTGCACCTTGTTGCCTCGCTACAAATGGTGTAGAAAGATCATTAAAAGTTTGAAAAAGCCACCAAGGGCTCCAGGATGCCTCCTTTTCGCATGTACCTGGATCACAGAAAACCTGCTCCGTGCCATGTCGGCACTACAACCTGTTTGTTCACAACCTTGGGGGTTTCCAGGTGAATCTGAAAAGGGCCCCCAACACAGGGAAAGGAGAGACTGAGGAAAGAGACAGACCACTCCAGACTGGTAAGCGGAAGTTTTAATGATCAAAAGATCTCACATACAAGGCTTATCTTGACAGTCACCAAATGAGTAAAAATCCCCAAATGCAGCCACCAGAATCTTAAAAGTTTGTATTGACATTTTAATAGGTTTGTTTATGAAGCGAGTTCAGACTGTCTCAGTAGCATTTTGTTCTCTTAAGTTTGCATCCTTGAGATAACTGGCTGTGGGAATGCTGGGCAGAATTTACATTCCAAGGACAGGGGAGAGGAGAAGGTGGCTCAGATTGCCCAGGTGGATCTTGTGGGTTAAACAGTCACATTCTTTTTCCATAACTCCAGCAACATTTAGTTATGGAGTCAGATACACTTTCTGGGGAATAATGCAGCAACAGGAGACATGACTTTTAGAAATTGTCCCTGGGATAAGTCACTTGTTTTCCCATAACGGTCTTTTCCCAGAGTAGCCTTATGTAGGGTAAGTGGAAAAGTGATCAGGCTTTTCCGCCCTCCCATCTTTGGTGTCGATGATGGACACCTGCAGTCCTGCACACATGCCTAAGTGGACACGCACAAGTGGGGGCACCTGGGCCGAGACACGGGCATATAAGGTTTTTGTTGGGGTTCTGCATACACAGAAGAGAGACCAGAGGAGGAGAAGCCGAAGTGTGGGAGTGGAGTACAGTAGATAATGTGAAAATGGCTAAGACAACAAGGAGACTGCTTGAACCGAGATGAACCTACCCGGTCTGGGATGGTTGCAAGGCACCTTAGCATAGCTTCAAAACCATCCTAAATACAGTGCCAAGGAATGTGGTTTGAAAGCTAGTCGAAATACTTTTAGTTGTTTTTTTCTTTAAATAGTCTCCACTACTTATATTTTGAATATTCTTCACTACTGCTACTGGTGTACATATAATACAAAACAAAAAGGAAGCTGTCACCACCTGGTTAGAAATATTTTAATAGTTCTTTGCTTAAAGGATACAGTCTATGCTTTTGTTCTGATATAGAAGTTCCTTCAGGAATTGACTTTGCTGATCTTATCAAACGTCCCTCTAGAAGTCTCCATCTTTCCCATCCTAAACTGCATCTTTCAAACTAATTTTATTTTCTAGAGCTCGATTTACTCTTTTGTTTCTGTAAGATGTTTAAGACTTGGACCTACAGCTAGCAATACTCTTACAGTCTTTAAAATTGCTATGAGAGGAGTTCTTAAATGCTCTCAACTTCACAACAAAATTATGTGAGGTAATAGGTGTGTTTTACCAAGCCTATTGTGAAAATCACTTCACAATATACACTTGTATCAGATTATGTTGTATGCCTTAAACATATACAGCATTACATGTCAATTTGATCTCAATAAAGCAGGAGGAAAATGTCTGTTTGAGGGTAAATAGGTTTAGGGTCTTGAGAAGCCTCAGACTTTTCCGCCCTCCCGCCATTAATATTATGATAGACACCTGTGGTGCTGCGCGCATGCCTAGGTGGGCATGCGCAAGTGGGAGCACCTGAGTTTGGACATGGGCTTCTATGGGCGGCGTCATAAGGACACCAGTACAAATGAGCAGCAACAGTACCAACCAGCAGCAGCAGGACGGAACAAGCACCAGCAAGACCAGCAAGAGCAGCAGTAGCAGCGGGAGGAACAGGATGCCAGCAGCAAAGAAGCCAAGAGGGTGAGATGCACCGGGGCCTGGGAGGCCTACCAGCCCCCTGGCAGCCCTGCACCCATGGCTGCCATGTACCTGACCACCTCTGAAAATAAAAAGTATAAAAGCCACTGAGGGCTCCAAGACTCCTTTCCTTTACCCCCATCTGCTAGAACCATCCAGAACCTGCCCTGTGCCACTCTTCCTGCCAGTACAATAGGATGAGGAAATAAATGTTTAAAGAAAAAGATTTAGGGAAAAAACCCAACAGAAACTTTTATTAAAGAGATGAGGAAGACTAGGAAAGAATAGGGGAATAAAAAAGAGAGTTGTCAAAAAAAAAAAAAAAAGGTAAAGTGTCCCAGAAATCAATGGGAGCACAACAGAATGAAAATAAGTATTTTGTGTCTACTTGCATGGAAAGTGCTGGGGGAGGGCCAGTGAGTACTTGCCAAAGAGGTCAGGAAGGTGAGCAGTAATTTCAAGTATTTGAGAAGTAAATGAGAATTGAATTGAAACTATTCAATCTGGCGATTATATAGACATAACTTGAAACATGTACTACAACTGACTAGTGGGGACAAAAGTCAGATTGTAAAGATTATGGATTGAGTAGGAATGAGGAAGTGAAGGAAAGATGATCTATTTTCCTACTGGTCAATGAAGCAGAGATTAGTATCCTGTATAGGAACTGTGCATGGATATCTTGGATAAATATAATTTATAAATAGCTAACTCTAAAGCATTCAAACCAGAACTACCTTATAATTTACCCATTCCATTTTTATATAAATATATATTTATAAACATATATATTTTTTCCAGGAACATAGAACACCAATTTGAAAATATATTCAATATATACCCCTCTATGTTCACTGTAGCACTATTAACAACTGCAAGGATATGGAAACCTCAGGATACATGGACAAATGAGTGGATAAAGAAGGCATGGTATATAGACACAATGAATAATACTCAGCTATAAAAAAATTGGCATCTTGCCATTTATGATAACATGGATGAATCTGGAGGGACTAGGCTAAAAAACAAGTCACAAAAAAACCATATGATTTCATTCATGTGGAATATAAAAGCAAACAAAACAAAAACAACTTTTCAATACAGATATACAGGATAAATGGGTTGTGGTTACTAGCTGTTAAGGGGTTTAGGGGGAAATGTAAAGTGGGTAAAGGAGTAAAGAATGTAGATGGAAATTAGACCTTCATAGGGATGGTGATGTAGTGTTTACAGATATAGAATGCTAATGTTGTACATATGAAACTTATGTAATGCTATAAATCAATGTCACAGCAGTAAGTTTATTTAAAAAAGAATAAATTTAACACCAATTTTTGAATCAATTAATTTAAAATATGTGGGTTTGTAAATTGTTTACATTAAACAAAAGAACATGATATATACTAAATTTTGCATTTGATATTAAATTCATCTGTAGAATCTTCATTTTGACTGATTTGACAGGGGAAAACAGCTGGACCAACTAACAAGAATAAAGGGTTGGAAAGTATGCTGGAAAGCAAGCTAATCTATGCTATACAGATTTATGTTTAACATTTGCATATCTATACACACCCCAAAATTAACCACTTTAGGTTAGCAATGTTTCTACAAGCATTCTTATTGCACATCTTTTATAAGCAGTTTCAACTAATAGCTGCATTTCTTTCTTAAAATGTTTTTTTCCTAACAGACCTAAATATATTCACTCACTCTTTAAAAATGTATTAGAAGTAGGACTGAGAGTGGAGAACAGAATGGAAGCAGCCTGAATTAGGAGACCAGGTCAATCAATTAGTTGGAACATGATGTTAATGAGGTTGGGGTTACACATTCAATCCCCACATTGACCAGTTAGCTGGACTCTATTCAAGTTCCAAAGTCTAAACCTCAGTCCCCAGTTAAATAAGAAAATGAAGTTGGATCAGCATAAATATATCTTCATACTTGGAAAATAAAGCAAAATATTTCCCTTGTGTAAAGAGGTCAGAATAACCAACAAGTTATAACAGATACAGCTCATTAAATTTGGGTCAGTTTTGAAAAGAGCAGAGAAATGCTGGAGAGGCAAGATTTCACTTTTCTACAGGTGAGCAGTGAGTAACAAAACTATTGTCCCAAAAAGAAGTTTAAAAATTGAAGCTTCAGGGCTGAAGGATTCAAAGTAGTGTAGTAGAAATAGATACATATTTTAAGGGAGATCCATGGAAGACTGGGTGATATGAAAAGCTAGATGAGAATTTTGTAAATCCTGTTCTGGCCTCATTCTCAAGTTTTTATGTATCATTGCATGCTTGTCATACTATTTTATTGCATTGGAGGTTAGCAGGGGAGGTAATGGTCATAAGAATATATCAGGGTTTCTGGTACACTGCTGGTGGGAATGCAAGCTAATCCAACCATTATGGAAGGCCGTATGGAGGTTCCTCAGTCTACTAGAAATGGAACTACCATATGATCC
>JAGFMF010011796.1:1799612-1817807 GCA_019455555.1 Galemys pyrenaicus | reverse complement strand
CTGAGGTGATGGTGCACGGGTGAAATGGTGGTGGGTACCCCCTGGGGACTACAAATGATGTCAAATATAACTAATAAAAAAAAATAAATAAATAAAAAAATAAAAAAAAAAGAATATATCAGGGTTTACTCTCAAGAAAATTATGCTACTGGAAAAGAATTGAGTGCAAAGCTCCATTATTTGTACGATATGTTGAAACACTTTTTTTTTTTAATTATCAGGGTTTTCTTCCCACAACATGTTATATGGGCCACAATTTAAAGAAAACAATTAGAGGTTGAGCACTGGATAAGCAGTTGGAAACTGCTATTTGAATTTTAAGTTTTCCCAAGCAAGTAACCACGCTTGTTTCTAAAACTGCTTCAAGTGAGAAAAAGAAAGGACATTGATTGAGGCAAAGAAATCGGTGAAATGTTCATGTCTCCTTGGTGTGTGGCACATTTCAAAGTAACTAATGTTTCCAAATTACTTTATCCTGGGTGTGTATCCACTTCCTGTCTCTCCCTGCACCATATGTGTTTATAATGACATGACATATTGATTTCAAGTCTCGCTTGAAATGGGATAGAAGCTGCCCCTCCACCAGAGAGGGGAGCGTATCTCCTGAGTCAGCCTCTCTGAGCACATTCTCAAGGCACCATCTGTCTACGAGGTGATTGGTCCCAAGACCATGTGGGCAAATGAGGTTGAGGGTAAGGGTGTGGGAGAAAAACCAAAAAAGAAATGGGACCTTTCTCATTTCAGAGGTGAATTGAGTTCCAGGCCTGGCTTAGTAGTTGCCTATCAAATTCTATCTAAATCCTTTCCAAAGGCAAACACTTTCAATCTAATAACCTTGACAACTCAGGATACACAATTAAGTCACAGAGCTCAGCTGCACATTGTATCTCTGTGCTGCCAGAAAAAGGATCCTCTCGTAATTCATGTTGTGACTCGTGCCTCAGTTACTGACCAAACAAACAGAAGACCTCAGAGAGTTTCCAATCTTACTTCAGAAAAATCTTCTCAATTCTGAATAATTGGTAGCAAAGTATGTAGACTAAGAAATCACATGAAATTATATAAGGCCTAAATAAAATGCATAGAAAAAGCCAAAATCATATTTGAAAAGCAAATAGGATTGTATTACTTTCAGCTGCATACAATAACTTTGGATGTGTTCTCAGTGGAAGGGGTGACTGGATCTGCTATAACAGATAAGATGAATTTGTTCCAGTAACCTTCATTTTTTCATAGAAATAAATGATGCATCTTTAAAATGACTTTTCCATCTGAAGTAAGGTTAAAGAGCTAAGATTTATAGAGTTTTTGTTAAATATTGTGAACTTGTGTCACATAATTTAAATCTACTTTCTTTAATTGAATTAAATTAAACTCTAATAGGTATCTAATATCTCCCTTTTAGAGATGTAAAAACTGAGATTTTTGGAAGGCTAAGTAACATTTCCAAGTTTATTGACCTGTAAATTGGAACTTAAATTTAAATTCAGTTCTGAGATGCTAACTCCCATTGAATGGATTAAACATGCCAAAGAATACATTTTATTTCTCTTATTAAAATACATCATAGGAAATGTGCCCACAACAATAAAGACTAGCTTAGCAGATAACTGAAATTATATGGTTCATTTTACATGAACAGATACTGTAATAGTATATAACTCTTTTACAGAAGTAAATTTAGAAAGTCTTAAACTTATTTCAAAAGTGTCACCAATTCTTAAATATCTTAAAAATATTTTTAGGATTTCTCTTTGGAATTTGCTTTGCATCCAGTACAAAACAATTTTTACAGCATTTATTGAATGCCTTCTAAATCATAGTCACTAAGTTGGGTTAATTTAAAATGTCTAAAAAATACAATAATGTAATTACTTTCTCTTGTAATTTGTTTTTTTTAATATTTATTTATTTATGCATACAAGCACTGGGGTACAGGCCAGAGGTGTGGGGAGGTGAGAGAATCCACCAGATAGAGCAGGGGGCAGAACAGGCAGATGGACTGAAACACACTGCTGAGGGGAACAGCGGGGCAGGCAGGAGAGGTCTGCCTGCGCCATGTGAGTCACCTCCCCAGCTGGCAGCAGGGATTGAACTCATGCTGCAGTGGCTGTGGTTTGCTTCATAGTGCATTGCTTAACCCACTGTGCCACCAGGGAGGGCCCTCTCTTGTAATTTGAACTCTAGTTGTATGAAAGATTAAATGGCTGTTCTTTTTTTTTTTTTTTAAAGATTTATTTATGCATACAAGCACTGGGATACAGGCCAGAGGTTTGGGGGGGTGAGAGGATCCACCACAGACAGCGGGGAGCAGAACAGGCAGATCAACGGAAGTACACTGCTGAGGGGAGCAGCGGGCACAGCAGGAGAGGTCTGCCACACCATGTGGGTCCCCTCCCTGGCCGGCGGCAGGGATCGAACTCGTGCTGCAGTGGCTGCGGTTTGCTTCATAGTGCGTTGCTTAACCCACTGCGCCACCAGGGAGGCCCTAAATGGCTGTTCTATTACTAGATTCCTGAAGAATTTTGGTTTTATTGTTTTTTTCAGAAGAACTTACTCCAATAATATTCAGAATGACTATTATATATATGTGTGTGTGTGTGTGTGTGTGTGTGTGCGTGCGTGTGTATGGAAGAATAGAATAGACACCAACATAGAATGGATTTAAGGAAAGGTTTCCTTTAGTCCAAAAATGTGTAGACATTTTGTGTGGTTCAAAAATGTGAAAAACAAATTCTACATTAACCGATCATGATTTTGTAAGAAATTTTTAACAGGATTAATCAATTATCCTAATTTTTAACTACTACTGCCTCCTTAAATAATGAATCTCTTTATCTCATGGAGAGTCTGGCCCAAAGTAAGTTGAATTACCACCTCAGTGATCAGATTTACTTATTTTACTGGAGAAACTTTAGTTTATAAAGCTATTTTAGGTGTGTAGGTGCACACATCTTCAAATGGATGATATCCACAACCAAAACACTAATAGTGCCCCACTATGGTCCACTGGATCCTCTGTACCTTTTTTTCTCACTCCTTACCTCTTTCCCTCTGCTCATCTCAGTTCTGTTATAAGAAGCCAAGAGGTTTTTTTTTTTTTTTTTTAATAATATATGAATGGAATCATCTGGTATTTGTCTTTACTTTCTGACTTATTTTACTGATAAGAATCTCTTCCAGCTCCATCCATATCGCCACAAATATTGCAAGATTACATCTTTTTAATAGTTAATTAAAATTCTATGGTGCATGTGTACCATGTCTTAGTTCTCCATCAGACAAAAGGCAGTTAAGTTATTTTCTTCTCTTGGCTAGTGTACGTAGTGCTGCAGTGAACACAGGGTCACATAAACCTTTTCAAGTTAGTTTTTTCATATTCTTCAGATAGGCATCTAGAAATAGAACCTGTATCATAAGGTAGTTCTATTTTCAACTTTTTGTGAAACCTCCATATGACTTTCCTTAGTGGCTGTTCCATTCCCAACAATGTATGCAGGTTCCTTTCTCTACATTCTTGACATTTGTTTCTAGTATGTTTGATAGAAGCCATTATCCTGGGAAGGGGTATGATTTTGTTTTGAATTTCATTTAAAAGTGAAGATGAGCATGTTTTCATGTCTGTGTTAGGATCTGCATATCTTCTTGGAGAAATGTCTCTTAAGATTTCCTGCCTTGT
Organism: Galemys pyrenaicus; assembly: GCA_019455555.1. Lineage (NCBI taxonomy): Eukaryota > Metazoa > Chordata > Mammalia > Eulipotyphla > Talpidae > Galemys > Galemys pyrenaicus. Next base: position 1,814,128 of record JAGFMF010011796.1, on the reverse strand, counting down.
TTTTCGCATTGGGTTGTTTATATAGTTGTCATTGGGTAGTATGAGTTCTTTATATATCTTACATAGTAACCCCTTGTAATTGTATGACATAATCATACAAATATCTCCTCCACTCAGTAGGCTGTCTTTTCATTTTGATGACAGTTTCTTTTCAGTCTACAGTAGATTTTTATTTGATATAGGCACATTTACTTTTTTTGCTTTCATTTTCCTTTCATTTGAAGTTGATTTCCCAACTACGGTTGATGTCATGGAGTGTATTTACTTTGTATTTTTTTTTCCTCACTTCCAGAAGCTATTATAACTTAAGGTCTTACATTCAAGTCTTTAATTCATTTTAAGGATGTGTTTTCCCTCTTTTTAAAAATGAGAAAAATTGTTCACAGTTATAATTGAAAATTTTCAAAATACTTTGTGAAAGCTTTGGGATGCTTTTGAAATAGGAATTAAAATGTGTGACTAGGTCCTCCCTGGTGGGGCAAGGAGTTCAGTGCCGCACTGTGGGGCTTCCACAGTCACTGCAACACTGATTTGATCCCTGGCCAGGAAGGGGACCCACATGGTGCAGCAGATCTCTCCTGCCTCGCCTTCTGCTCCCCTCAGCAGTGTGTTTCAGTCAGTCTGCCTGTTCTGCTCCCCTGTCTCTTTCTGGTGAATTCTCTCACCTCTGCCATGCCTCTGGCCTATACCCCAGCTCTTGTATGCATAATATTTTGAATAATGACCAGAATTCCTGGGTTACTCCTGGTGAAAGGACTACATGCTGTTTATTGTACATGTATCAGAACTCATGTAATATAGCTTTGCTCTGAAATGCAAAAATCCAATTTAATAAATGCATGTATGATTATGGACACACCAAAAAAAAAACTGAGTAATTATATAAATGTTGTTTGACACAGAAATTCATTGAGAGTAACTCAATAATTCAGGCTCAGTGTGGAATGTTTTGTGTGAGCTGTTTGATCAGGCTATCTTAAGCTGGGTTTAACCACAGATTTTCTCTTTGTTTAGTGCTATAAATCAGTGGTAAAATGAAAAAGTTCCTAGGTATATAAAAGAGTTCCTAGGTAGATAAAAAGAAGAATGCAAAAAGCAATTTTGCTCCTGCATCTTCCCTCTCAAGGCTTTAAAGTTTCTGTTATGTATCAACTATGGGAAATTTCTATCTGTGCTTCACTCCAGTTATCTTGTGAGCAGGTATTCTGAGAGACTTGTTATTTATGCAGCTAACTTTCAATAGAAAAATAAATATTCCAGAGGATGGTAAATCAACACAACTAATTTTCCCTCACTAGTCACCAGGCAAAAATATCAGTAGTAATATGACAGGATGAAAATAGTCTGTTCTTTATATTTTGAGTCAGTCATACATTCTCGGCCCAAGTCAAGGAGAAAAATAACATTTTAATGCTAGTTTCCATGGTACATTGTTGTAAAGATATGAAAATATAACATAAGAAAGCCAAGTTATTGTTGGGTCTAGAGTTAAAGAAAAGGTAAACTGTGGTGGAGTGGGAAAAATAGTTGGGGAAATAGCATAGTAAATGCTTCTACCTCTCTATCCATTAACTTAGACAAGAACTAAACCAAGTAAAAATAAAATCCCTACTGTTTTTCCTTCCTTCTGTACTCTTCCCTTCCTGGTCAAGTTTGTCTGCATGTACTTTGCCTCTTTTCTCTCCTTTTTACCCAAATCCTTCACACAGCCTTCTTATGAGCTAGAAGCTACAGATGTGGTCTCTAAGCAGGTTATCTCTTTCCAGTCTGTCCATAGAGACAGATGATGCTATTCTCATGGCTCTAACTATCCAGGAGGAGGGACATACCTACTACAATATTGTAATGTGGAGGAAATATACATATTGACCATTCAGATGAACAAAATATACTTATCATCCATGTTTGGGCTTCACTTAGAGTTCCTGGTTCAAAGTTCCCCAAGGCCTTGGGGTATCCTAAATGTTAAAGAGTGAAAAATGTGACTCTTGTTAAGTAGGTGAGGTGAATTTTGGGGAGACACCTCAGGAGGGGGACTGTTGCTAGGTGAAATGACCAGGTGACCAGAGGGTTGGAACTTCTAGTCCCATCTCCCATCCACATCCCTGGCCTCTGTGCCTCTTGGGAAGCAGGAGAGGATAGAGATTGAGTTACATTGTCAATGGAAAAATTAATCCATCTTGCCTATATCATGAAGCATATATTAAAAGGAGGGGTTTCACTGAGTTTCTATTGAACTTGTAGAGGTTTGGGGAAAATGGCCTGCTTGGAGACTGCATGGAAGCTCCATGCCCTTTCCTAATACCTTGCCCTTTGTGTCTTCCAACTGGCTGTTATATCTTAGGTTATATTTTATGTGATGTAGTGTGTCAACTGATATCCTGAGTTCTGTAAGTGGGTCTAGAACAGTAATCAAACCTGAGATGTGTGCTCTTGGAACTTCTGATAAATATAATCCATATGTCAGAAGCACAGGTGACTGCCTAGGTTCGTGACTAACAATTGAAGTGGAGGATGATCTCAGGAGACTGAGCCCTTTGCCTGTGGAAACTGATGCTGTCTCCAGGTAGATAGTGTCAGAATTCAGCAGAATTAGGTGGAATACTCAGACACCCTCATGGTTTCTGAAAATTGTATTTTGGTGCGGGGAAATCTATCTATGCCCTCATTGGAAATTTGTCTCGAGAACGCGTTTATACTCACACTAAATGAGAGACAATGACAAATATGTTCTTTACTAGGTTTCTACCAAAGACAGACCCTTATTTCTGTGTGGATTTTAGTCATTTTCACAGTACCACTATAATTATTTAATAAAAATTTAAAAGAATAATATTTTTTTAAGGACTCATTTATTTGTGCATACAAGAACTGGGGTACAGGCCAGAGGTGTGGAGGATGAGAGAACTCACCAGAGACAGAGTAGGGAAAAGAACAGGCAGATGGACTGGAACACTGCTGAGAAGAGCAATGGGAGAGCAGGAGATGTCTGCTGCGCCATGTCAGTCACCTCCCTGACAGGGGATCAAACTCGCACTGCTGTGCTGCGATGTTTCACAGGGCAGCCCTCAACATGCTGCGCCACCAGGGAGGTCCCCCAAAATAATCATGTTTCTAAATGGTTAATTATCCCTTACAATTTAAATTTATACATGCATACCCACACACACCAAAATAAGGCACTCTTGCTTCCTATTAATGAATTTCAATGCTACTCAAGTCATACCTGCTATTCAGGTGAATCAAATAGACTACTTTCCTATCTTAATGTCTTGAAATTTAGCACATTGGCTTTTTGTCTGTGTGGTATGGTCTCCTTATTATCTTCTAGTATTCAGTCATATAACCAAAGGATCATCTGAACAAGCTTCCATCTAATGCATGAATTTACCTTTACAATATCTTCCGAATTCTGGTTGAAGTAGCCAAAGGGATTTGAAAGTTAGTGCCTCCAATTGCATTTTTAATGACTCCAAACTTTAGAATCTCCATCTACTGCTATGAAATCTCTCTCCCGTAAGTCCCATCTTTTGATCCTGTATTACTCTTTGTAACCAAGCAGTCTAATTCCTTCACAGAAGAAAATTTTAATAAATGTTACCAATAAAAGAAGTTACCACTTATTTATATAATTCATAAAGAAGAGACAGTAAAAAGCTACCTACTTGCTCTTTTATGAGTAATTTTGAGCTGTTAAGTTCTGAAGTAGTATTCTGTTAAGCACAGATAGAAAGCCACACATGGGTAGAAAGTAGGGCTTCCCCCAAAGGGAGTGCTGTTCAGACTTCTCAACATCCTTGAAATGAATCTGAGTTTGGAGAAAGATTACTGATACATAAAATAAGGAGAAAACTCTATTTCCTCTAGTCCTGACACATGGAGACTAGTTTGCTAGAAATATGGAGAAGCTTAAGTGTACTTCTTGATGATGAAAGTGCTGGCAGAATACATACTTCTAGTTGGGTATGGAGGTTGCTCTGCAGTCACCACCCCTGTTAACGACTACAGGGGATGGACTTAAGGGTCCTAAGAATAGACTCATTTAGTAGCTAGTTGAACATTTTTTTCTACATTAGAAACTTCTTTAATCTTCAAATATTCTTCACTGACTTGGTAAATATGCAATCTGGGCTTAGCTCGACACCCAAGGCCAGTATATTAAGAGTAGCCACATCTGAAGAAGTAGTTCTCAGTCAAGCAAAGCCATTCTTTTCTATTCAGGGAACAAGTATTAATCTGTGAAATCATTTTTTGGGGGGTTCTTTTTTGTTATATAAAGTCATTTACATAGTGGATGAAGGCCAGTGATGTCGTTATACATTCTGTAATGCATAGGATGGCTCCTAAAAAACAAAGAATTGCATGGTGCCAAAAGCCTATAGTACTGAACATTAGAAATTTTGCTCTAAACTTATGCCTGCTCTCTTAGACCTGCAGAAGATTCAATTATGTCCCAGGGGTCAAGGCAGCACAAGGACTGAGATTTCAGAAAAGTGAGTAACAGAGGCCAAGAGTTGGGACCAAATCAGAATGTATGAACCAAAGGACATGCATAGCACTCAACATGGACACAATGGAGTCCCCTGGAATGGAAAGGAGAGATGAAATGGAGACTGAGGGCCTTTTGTCATTCTGGTGACCCTGCGAAGTGTTAGGTTAATTTCTCCAGACAGTAAAATTACTCCCAGATTCCATGAGTCTAATAGCACTTTTAAGCAGGCACCCTTGGCTTAGGTGCTGTATGTTGCATTAGGTCTTGGTCTGTTACACTTTTTAAGACAAGAGACAGTAACTCTGTTCAGAGTCTATTGTCATTGCCCTGTGCATGTGCAATGCAAGAGTTTTCACAATGCTTTAGTGCATGGTTTCATAATCTCTAACAGCAAGATATTTAATCTTTCCTTCCACAGCTTTATCTAGCTATTAGTTTAGCATGTGTCAGGATTGTTAAACCTTTTCATCTGAAATATCTGATTATTTGGCTGATTTTTAACTTCTGTTTTGCTGAGTCTTTGATTCTTCTCAGTGTATATGTCTATATATTTTCTGTTATCTCGGCACAATAGATATTTGCCTGTATGAAAACGCAACAACAATAGCTTTCTTTAGTGTTCTAAGATTGATTCTGAAGTGTTACTGCTATTTAGCATGTTTCATTGTTTCTACAGCCTGCATTATAATTAGAGTTCTGTTCATTAACAAGACTATGCTCATTGCAAGTTAAAATGTAATAAATATTATTTCAGTGCTTGTAGTGTTTAGGGTATATTTTTGCAACAGCACAAAAGTGTCATGAATCATTTAGTTTTTTTCTAAAATAGATGTCGTTTATAGTCATGTAATAATTTAATTCCTGTATTCTGTCTTTATTGTTTTTCAGTTTTCCTAAATAACTGTTCTATTTGATTTAAACATTTTGCCTATCCTCTTTATATCAATGATAATATTTCCATAATCTCTGTCATTTATTTTTTAAATTATCCTAGAGTTGTAAGACTTGATTCATCATTAACCAGAGTTGATTGTTCATAGTGTGTCCCAGATTAGAAGAGGGAAATTACAAATACAAATGGCATATAAATCTACAACTGTTTGAATTCAGGGAAGTTATAATCCACGTTGAAACCAAACCAAGATTCCTATTTCCTGATATCAATGAATACTAGATAACAATTTCCAGGAACTTGTTGAGATGAGATTTACTCTTGAGTCAGGTTTTCAAACTGACCTCCAAAAGGTTTTTCTGAAAAACAGGGAAAATAGAAATGCTAAGTCTATGCTTCTCAAACTTAGTCTTTCTGAGGACTCTTCAGGATTTGATAACCCATGAATTCTGCACACCCCCCCCCCCAATAAGAGGTTTGTCCTATTGATTTGGTAAACTCAGGGCTCTATGATGCAATACAAAATAGAAGAGACAGAACACAGAAGAGTGGTTTATTAGGAATGTATTTTATTCCATGCTAATGTCAATTTAAATGCAAAATAAAAAGCCTTGGAAAGATTTCGTTATTCTTCAGAATTTCATTAATCTAGTTGCAAATAACAGAGGGCTGGTCTATCTCCTGATCCTGCAACCATTCTACTTCTTCAGTCACCATTCATTTTAAATCGTTTTAATGGCTCTGCAAGTATTCATGAATTCCGGTTGCTTCACTCTTCTAATCATGTTGTCGGCTTAAAATTCACATTTAATTAACCTCTTCACCCAAGGCATAAATCAATAATAAAACTCCAAATGCTTACCATACCAATAGTGATTTTCATTTGGAGGGAACTGTTGAAAATTAGACATTTGAACGCCTGAAGAAAAGCAAAGAGCTAGCGGTGTGGAGAAAAAGGAGCTAACACAAAAACTGTGATAACATAAGCCTAAAATTTGAGAGAGGTTACCCATTTATTCAGATTTCCCAGACAATCTTTTGTTTAGGATGGGTTATTCAGAAAATAATGTTTTATCTAGAAAAAAAATAGAGATAATCTGACACACTGATATCGGATGAAATTTTTAGAACAGGGAAATCATAAGAAAGAGTAAAGTCCAGGAATAGGAACAACGGCACGACAAAGCTGGTTCAAATTTTGGCCCCAGCATTTAGATGTATGACCTTTATGATGTGTTTTAACATCTCTATGCATCAATTTCTCGATTTGTGAAATGGAAATATTGGCATCTACCTCATAGATGCACCCTAAGGATTAATTAAGATTAAATAGATTCCATAGGTAGAGAAGAGTGTTCATGTATATGAACACACACACGTTATAGCAGATTCTACCTTTTGAGTTACTATTATTAGTTGATGCAAAGGTATAAAATAGCCCAAACTAAGGCAATTAGTGCTCTTTCCTAGAATTATTAACCAAGAAGAGAGCTTTAGTCTTTCTGCACTAAGAAGTGTATTAAATAAGTCAAGAAGCCATGTTTCTTGACAAAAAAGAGAAAGTGACATCTAGAAAGTATAGGTATGTGCACACACATATTCATGCACACACATACAAGATTTAGAGACTGATTAATGGTATTCAAGCAAGGGATTGAAAGAGTTCCCAAAGAACTAGCTAGATGCATGTCCCATTTGTGTCTTATTGAATGATTTTTCCCCCTTTTTTCTCATTTTTTAGGTTTTATCTTCATTATAAAAGTTCATTTTTAAAAACTTTTGTACTTATTGTAAGTACACAAACTTAATGATTTTTAAAGTAAATTTTTAGAGTTAGTAAGCATCAACATGATCCAATTTAGATTATTTTCATTATTCCAAAAATTTCCTTACCTAGTTTGCAGTCAATTACCATTTTTATTTCCAGTTCCAGGCAAAAATAGGCTTTCTTTTTCTTTCTTTCTTTCTTTTTTTTTAAGATTTGTTTCTGTTAAGAAATGCATACAAGAACTGGGGTTTTCTGTGACTAGAATCACACTATATCTGAACTGTTCCTTCATTCAACATCAGGTTTTTGAGATGCATTCATGTTAAGGTATAGTGTGTTGCTTTAACTGCTGAATAGTATTCCTTTATATGAATATGCAGTATTTTTTTTATATTATACTAACTGATGAGAAGCATTTGAATTTTTTCAGTTTTTGATTATTAAGAATAATGCTGCCAAAATGTTTGCAAACATCTTTGTGTGGACAGGTTTTCTCTTACTTCTTTTGGATAAGACTTGGAGTGGAATTTCTGCGTTGTATGCTAAGTTCACATTTAAGATTTTAAGGAACAGTTTTCTAATGTGATTCTATCAATTGACATTGCTACCAATAACTTTTACCACATTTTAGACAAAGCTTATATTGTCAAACCTGGTTTTAGTCATTCTACTGGGTGCAAGTGTAGTGGTATTTTAGTGTGGTTTTAACTGGCATTTCCTTAGAGACCTAGTGACACTGAGTGACTTTTGTGTTTATTGGTCATTTATATATATGGAGATATACATACATTGTCTATTCAAATATTTTTCCACGTTTTAATTTTGTTTTCTTATTACATTTTAGCAAATACCTGTTTCATATTCTGGACTTAAGTCCCTTATTAGATATATAATTTCCAAATATTTTCTTCAGATTTTATAGTTTGTTTTTCCATTAACATAGTAGTGACTTTTTGAAATTGAGGCTTTATTTTAATTGAACTTACTTTTATCATAGTTTTACAGTGTTATATCTAAGAAATCCTTATCTCAGGCAAGGTTACAAAGATTTTCTGTTTATGTCTTTCACATTAAGATATAGAATACCTTTTAATAGATTTGTGTTTATGGTTTGAGTTAAGAATCTAAGTTCATTTTAAAAATGTATCAATGTATATATGTATGTATATGTTTGTTTGTGTATATGCAGGTACAATTTCTACCAAGAATATAACTTTGAATATAAGATTTTCATAGGAATCTCATTGAAGCTATAGTGCAGTTAGGGGGACTTTGCTAACCGAATGTTAGGAAAGAATATTGAGTCATCCAGTACATAATCTCCATTCCCATTTTATCTATAATTGTTTGCCTTGTGTATCTGATAGTTAAAACTGAAAGATTCTTAAGTTATGCATATTACCTTACTTTTTCTTCCCAACGTCTTTTACTCAGTGATCTAGACAAATCATTACATAGTCAAACAAATTATCAAAACTTTCTAACAATAATATATATATATATAATATTATAAATAAAAGTTAGAATGGAGAGAAAAACCAGAATCCAACATTATTGGAGGGGAGGAAATGGAGAATAGAGCTCATAAATTGGTAAAACTTTACTTTCTAGATCATTATTTGAGCTTGGAAAAATTTACATTAGCTTATTATTATTGATCATGATTTTCTTTTCTCAAGAATATTTAGTTTATCAATGTCTCACTTAAATTTGATAAAGTATATTTATAAAAGTGGGTTGCACACAGTAATATAAGATTACAAAGTAATAATCATCACTCCTTCGATCTGGAACATATTTTTACAAAGGTCTTTTATTTTAATTGCATTTAAAAATAATCTTTTTGATAAAATACCTTGAACAGAACTTTTCTAAAATTATCAAAAACCCTGAGATATTTTTACATAAACTTCTATTAAACCAGAACCCTATGCCTCACTTCCCCTTTTATTTGCACCTGAACAATTGATTTAATTGAGCCTAAATGCAGGAATTCATATTAACCAGTATAATTCTGACTTCCCATTTTTATTTGAAAGGATATGCTTGAATTCTGATTCTATTTTTCATTCATATTTTTAGATATTCTCCTTAAATTTATATAATTTGCACATTATGTCTTCATTATAAAAAGAATGATTTCAGAGGTAAGTGAATATTAGAGAACTGAATTGCCCTCCCATCTTAAACAACTAGAAACTGAAAAAAAAAAAAAAAGTGAAACATTGGTTGTCCTACCTTGGGAAATAAGCAGTTCAGGACACTGAAAAATTGAAACAAATGAAATGAACACTAAGATCACCCCAAGTTATTTTCTAGACTAAATTTTCAGGCTATAGCAAAGAGAGGTGATACCTAGTTAAACACAGTGATCATCATGACAGGAGATTGAGAGAGCTGAAAGGGCAAAAAACACAAAAACAAAAATAAAAACCTTAGTGTTTATGAAACATATTACTGTAAAGGAGAAACTATGCAGAAAAAACTCTAGAGAGCTGTATAGGTAGGGAGTCCCCTACCAATTTTTAGTAGATATGAGAAGTAGCTATGTAAGGGCTTAAAAAGAATCATGGAAAGCAGTAAGACAAATTGTTCTCAAAAACACTTAAGGTTGGCAATCATGGACCTCTCTGGTGGTGCAAGGGGTTAAGCACCACACTATGAAGCATCTGCAGCCACTACAGCATAAGTTCAATCTCTGACCAGGGAAGTGACCCATATGATGCTACAGACCTCTCCTGCCTCACCTATTGCTATTGCTCCCCTCAGCAGTGTACTTCAGTCAATCTTCCTGTTCTATTCCCCACTCAGTCTCTGGTAAATCCTCTCATTCCCCATCCCATACCTCTGGCCTGTACCTCAGTTCATGTATGCGTAAATAAATAAATATTTTTTTAAAGACTGGCAACCATTTATAATCCCAGCAGACACACTGGAATAATATCTTAATATATAAGGCTTCAGAGGGTATCCTGAGAGAATACGACCATAGGAATGGAACTAAATAAGTCTAAGTCTAAACAGTAAATTGAACTCATTCCAATAATGCTTAAAAACAAGTAGACACCAGTACCTTGACAGTGTGCAAAAAAATGTATAATACCATTTAAAGGAATAAATTAATTGCCACAACCCAATCCTATACAATTCAATTTACTGACATCCAATAGAAAAATTCCAGGTATTCCAAGAAGCAGGAAATATTATTCAGTCAAAAAGGAAGAATCAATATAAACTCATTCAGAAATGACAGAGATGTAAATAGAGAAGATACAGATATTAAAACAGTTCTCATAAATATGCTTACTATGCTCAAGATAGAACATGTGAGTATGATTGGGAGAGAAATAAATGACACCCAAAAAGGATCTGATGAAATTTCTGGAGATGAGAAATACAATATTTGAAAATAAAAATACACTAATTAGGAATAATAGCTGCTAATACATTTGATTATTTAACAACAGATTAGACAATAGGAAAGATGGGTAAACCTAAAGATACAGCAATAGAAATTATATAAAATAGAGCAAAAAGGAAAAGCACTGAAATAGTGAACAGACTTCAATGATGTGTAAGTCCAGTATATGTGTAATGTAGTTTCTAGAAAGGGAGTAAAAAAATATTTGCAGATGTAAAAGCTGAAAATATTCCATTTAATTTCAAAAATACTATAAAGTCATAAATCCAAGAAAGCCTACAAGTTGCATGACAAATAAACTTAATGAAAACACCACCAAGTTACATCACTCAAATTGTGAAAAAGAAGTGATGGAGATATAAATTAACAGCAGTCAGAGAAGAAAAGATAGATTATGTATAAAGTTTAAAGAGTAGAAATGATGACATACAACTTTGCATTGCAAGAAACAATGCAAGTAAGAGACAATGAAGAAAAATCTTTAGATTCTTAAAGGAAAAAAAAATCTGGTCAACCTAGAATTCTATATCCAGTGAAAATGTGTTTTGAAAATTAAAATAAAATGAAGGGACTAATCAGACTAAATTTGAGAAAAGCCATTGTCAGCTGACTTTATCATATGAAATGCTAAATGTAGTTCCTCATTTTTTAATTCCTGTAAAAGAGAATTGCCTGCTTAGAGAAAACAAAATGGAAAGTATAGAGGGCTTATAACATGCATTACCTTAGCACAAGTTACAGAAGACTGGGATAAAGTACTATTCAAAGTTTTTATAAAGTCTTTATAAAATACTATGATATTATTTGAAGGTTGGCTATGTTGATAACCTTGATCTACCAACTTAGATCCAGTGATTGGGAACCTGAAAATAAATTGACAATAGAAAGATTAACAGATGGGCAAGATTTATTCACACTTATGTGTGGGCGTCTTCAGATGAAGTTTCCCAGGACAGATAGATAGAAGTTTATATGCCAATTAATTAGGGGAGGAGTGGGGTAAAAAAAGATCCTCTGTGAAAAGAAGAGGGCATTTTGATAAAACAAATGGAAAATGAGACAGTGTTTATACAATTTTAATGGAATTCCTCATCCCAATGCAAGTGGTTGATCCTCCTACTTAAATGCAAAGCTCCTGAGAGAGGGGTTTTATAGCACTTCTAAGCAGCTCTCAGAAGGCTCTATGTTTGTCAGAGAAGGGACTCTATTGAAAAACTTCTTTTTGCATTGCTATCTCTCAAGTAGAATCCTTCAGTTGTGATAAGTCAAGAAATGTATATTTTGAATCATGAAGCAAAACAAAAAAAAAGTCAATAGTGGAATATAATGAAATCACACAAAACCCGCAAACGTTCAAACAGAAAGCAAAACACAGGGGAAAGGAAACAAAGTACAAATAGAAAACAAATAGCAATATGGTAGCTTTGAAAAAAGCATGAACCATAAAAAACTGATAAATTAGACTTCATCAAAATTTTAAAAAATATCATGTTGAAAGACACTATTAAAAAAATCAAAAGACAAACCACAGTCCAGAAAATATTTACAAAAGTTTATCTGATAAAGGACTTATCTCTAAAATATACATAGAAATGTTATAACAAAATAATAAGTAGACTTGTTGCCAATATCTTTCATTGTATACAAATCACAAAACACACAAAAAAATGTTCATTAACACTCCATATTAGGGAATGAAAGTCAACTAAAAATGTAAACAATTTGTGTAAAAAAAAAATGAGGTATTACTACCTACTGTCTAAAGTAATTAAATACAAATGAGGGATAAGGAAGAACTTGAATTCTCACATATTGCAGATGGAAATGAAAAATCACAAAGCCATTTTGGAAAATAGTTTTTAAACTTCTTGTAAGCTTAACTGTACACCTACCATTCAAAAAAAAAACAGTCACAATCCCATGAAATTAACCTAGAGAAGTGAAAGCACATACCTATATAGTCTCATTTTTTTCATAATAAAAGGAAAATCAAGTAAAATTAGAAAAAAATCCAAAGAATTCAAAAGTCCTTCCACAGTTGAATGGATAAACTAATTATGGTATATCCATGCAACAGAATACTGATCAGTAACAAGAAATGATGAACTACTTATATATTCAATAATATGGGTGAATTCCAAAATGAAAGAAGGCAGAAATGATGGTAGAAGAGGGAGAGATATAGGGAGGCGAGAGGGTGTACACATTTGATTCCCTTATAGAAAATGCTTGAAAAGATATAATATAGTGGCAGAAAGCAGAACAGTGATTGCCAAGGTTATAAACTGGAGGCAGGTGGAGGGGTTTGAGGGGCGAGATTAACTACAAAAACAAAGGACAAAGGGCATAGGGAACCTTTTGGGAATGACTGGATTGTTCTATAACTTGATGGTGATGTTTGCATGTCTGGAATGGCTATCAAACTCATCATATAATCTCTGAAAATTGATTTTTAAGGTATGTAAATTTTTTCTCCTTAAAGTTAATATTAAAAATAATTATTAAGAAGAACTTGTGCTAGACACCAGAATAAACAAACTATATCTCCTCAGTTATAGTTTACTTGGAGAGATAGACAACAGATTTAGTAATATGACATGTGATCTGACAAGTGTTCTAAAGGAAAATAATCTTAGAGACTCAGAATTACCAGATGAGGGGCTAGGGATGACATAACACCTCTCCCTATTTCAGCAACATTAAATGTATAGTTTTCACTAATACCTGTCATGTTGCGGCAAAGGATATTGTAATCAGAACTTTGAAAATTTGGTGAATAAGGTGGTCTTATTAAAGTTTTAATTAGTAAAGGAGTGCTCTATTTGGTGAGTATCGCTTATAAGCTTTTCCCCTTTCATTTTCATGAATTATGACATGACCACACAACTCTTAATTGAACTTTTACAAATATATCTATTTCCTCATAATGATTAACCAGATCAAGTTTTAGAACTTTCTTAGATTCATTTATTTTTTTATGACCCTTGATTGCTAGTTGATTATTGGCATTATGGAATTTAAGATTGAGGGTAATGCTTTCACTTTATGGAAAAGCTGTAGGAGAAGATCAAAATTGACATTGCTACTTATAGGAACTGTTTGGGATGATCAATTTTGACTCTGTCAGCCTTATTATGAAGATACCTAATTTGGGTCACATTTGTAAGCACTCCCACGGTGAAACATGTCTTTCTAAAAGAGGTAAATATCAATATTCTGCCCTTGGGAAAGCTATTGGAATTTAAAAATAATTTCACTGCAGATAGAAAATTATAATTTTCACTGGGATCATGTTGAACCCTGAATAGGATAAACTGCAAGTCTCGTCTATGCTTTTGTATAAGGAAAAAAAATACTTGTGTGACTTAACCTTAAAATGTACCCTAATCTATGACAGTAATCTATGCTCATCTACTTGAAACAATAATTAATGCTAATGAAATCGATAATTAGGAGCCATTCTCAATTTTAATTAGATATCTAAGTGTCTAATTAAACAGTTTTGGACTTTGTCTTGAGGTTGAAGGTCTTCTATCCCTTGACAGAGGATGAGGATGTATTGAGAAAGAAACAATTAAATCTATCTTGAATCATACAACAAATCTAATTGTCCTCTACTGTTGTTTTGTCTTCATTGGGGTACTTGGAGTGAGAAATCTCTCCTAAAGCAAAGATGCCATTTCCGTTCTTGGAGAAAGATACAGGGTCTTATGCCAATCCAAATACTTATACATACTACCATAATCTATAGCTTCCAAAATCATACCTTCAGACTTTTTCAGGACTATTCTGTGACTCAGTCTTTTTTTTTTTTCCCATTTTATTTTTTATTTTTTTTTTTAGGTGATCTGTAATTTTTTTTATTTCATTTTTTTTCTTTTATTAAAATATTTTAAAATTTACATATACTTGCCATTAATTGTAATCCCCATGTATTCCCCAT
>JAGFMF010011796.1:1750987-1790164 GCA_019455555.1 Galemys pyrenaicus | reverse complement strand
CCCAGTCTGTCCTTGACTCCTCATTTTTGGTTTCTGTGTCTTTATTGCTGTTATTGTTATTATTGTTCTTATTCCTTTCCTTGATCCTCCTTTGGTTCCGTTATATTCCTCCTAAGGGAGGAACCATTTAAATTACTTCACAGTCCATGTTTATGACTTCAGATTCCACTAACAGGAATCTAAAATTTTAAGTTCCGGTTGGGTTAAAGTTTAATTGACACTACTGTGAAAACATAGTTTTTTTCTTAGTAAATTAACACTGAGAACAGAGACTCATGCACAAAGGTTTAACCCTGTGGATAAGAACCGCTGCTCTTAAACAGTGAGGGAGTTCAAGTCACTGGGATAAAAACATGAAAATGTGATTATTTTCTACTCACTGCTGCCAATTCTGCTCTGCTGACCTCAGTTCCCCCTTTTGTAAAGACAGAAAGGTTTTCTTAATGAAAACACAGTTCAATTTCATAATATTTAATTACGTTGGTTATTAAAACAGTAGTCTTACTCATTAAAAAAATAATTGTTATCATAACTAATTCAAAAATATTCTCCTCCCCATCTCTGTAGCAGGAGGATGAACTGGGAGTCCTTTGGCCTTTAAGGAGTTCTGTGCTATTAAGTCTCTCTCATTCCTCTGCACACCACACATACCCACATAGCCCCTAACTCTTGCCCCCTTTCCTCCTCAAGTCCCTTTTGCATCTCATCCCCTGGCTATCTCATCTACAGTGCAAGGTAGTACCAATTGTAGGAGAAGATGTCAAAACATATACAAAATGTTAAATTCCCCTTTGGGTAGAGCCTCAAACTATAAAAAGATTCTCCTGTGGATTCCCTCCACTAGTTGATATCCATAATGATTGTATTAATTATAAAGCACTTATATGTATACTTAGCTTTCAATTCATATGTTAGGACTTTGAAAAATGTTAAGTACTTTGCAGATGATTAAATAAAGAACCCAGAGATGTCATAAAATTAAAATTTTGTGGTTTTTTTTGTGTGCCATATCCCATTAACTTGCAAGGTACATAAATAGTTTTTGAGGAGAAAATTATATTTATTTAATTATCCATGAAATAAATCAGAAACATTGTCATTAATATCCAAATGAGCTATTAGCCTAAAACCATTAGCTATGTCTTTTTCTTTATGGTATGCATGGTAGTAATGTAACAAGGTTGAATGAATGCACTTGAACTCATGTAGATGATGACAAAGATAATGAAGAAGAGGAGGAGGAGGAGTAGAAAATAGATAAAAGAAATTGCAAGCTTGTAGGATAAGAGTTGCCCCAAATCCTATTTGAACATAAGAGTATATCATGGATTGGTGACCACTGTCACCAATTGGTGACCCAGCATTCTATTCAAGTAATTTGGCCCATCACATTGACCATAAAGTACCATGCTAGACAAAAGGTGTTAGGTCCTGACTAATGATTATTTCATAACTTTTTGGAGGGAGACACCAAGAGCTGACATACACAGTTGGAATGTAACACATCTGTGCATGCTAGGGCATAGCCTAACCTAGAGCAAACAATGATGCGTCTCTCCTCTGCTCAGTTATGGACCTACCCGTTAATATCTCCAACCCCCATTTGAGGAGCCAGGCTAATTCCCCTTTCCAACACAGGTTCCCTCATACATGAATCTTTGATAAAGCCTTATCTGTTTCAACTACACACAGTACTCTCTGGTGAATTATTTCTCTAAAGGGAAAGGACCATTCTACTGGGTAAGGACTCATTATGTAATGATGAAAGTTTTCTGTATTTTCTATTATTGATTTAATGCTGCTATTAAACACAGTCCCTGTGCTGAAAGAAGTCAGGTACTCCACTGGAACTTTCTTAGGACAATCTAAATATTTCTATCCAAAAGGATTTCTCTCAAGCAAATAAATCAAGTCTGACCCCTCACTTCTTGTGCTATCTTTCTCCACTTTCCTTCACATCACTAAAAGTTCTCTTCTTCCTTTGCAACCAGACTGACAACTCTATCATATTTTTATCTTCTCTACTTGTAAACCTTTTAAAGATATATTTACTTATTGCCCTATTTCCATTGCCCCCATGGTCTAACTTTAATGGTGAAAATAATAGAGAGGAAAGAAAAAACATGGTTTTCTGATTCATAATACATTTCCAAAGTATTACCCTCACCACAAAATAATTTGGGCATAAATTCATGGTCACAGTGATGATCTAGACTTAATAATTTCTCTAATTGTGTGCTATTAGCTTCAATTTAAATTACTGTGCTTTCACTAATTGGGGCATGTGGCTGATGTTCGTGTTCTAAATCTTTTCCAAAGTGGCTTGGCCCATAAGCTCAATTCTAATGCCAATGATGGTTGTACTATGCTATTTCTTTACCTGGGGGTGGCCTTGCATTGTAAATCAATGCTTTCTAATTTTTATTTTTCTTAAAAATATTAAAGAAGCCAACAAAATTGGTACTACATATGGTACAATCTCAGAGCCAATGTAAAACACTGTATTGCTAGTCAGTTGGGAAGGTAGTTGATAGACTCGAACTTGAATAATGTTTGAGTAGAGTTTACTTGTACATATTGTATATGCAGTGCAGCCTATGGGGTGGTGAGAAGTTGGTGCAAAGCTTAAATTGTGCTATTACAAAAATTAGTGTGTATTTGTTTCTAATAGAATTATTTTCCATTGTTCTCAGTTTGTGTTTACCACACATAAATAAAAATTGAGTATATTAATATAAACCTCAAAAATTCTCAGTTTTAATTTCTTTCCTATCTATGTACTTCAATAAATGGCACTTAGCTAATGATGTGGAAGTTTTGGAAGAAAACTGAGATTGCATTTAGTTCTTAACTATACATAGCTCTCCTCCATCAAAAAAAAAGTTTAGTGTTTTTGACTAAGCTCTCAAATTTGGGAGAAAAACACAGTGGATCTCTGGCTATACATGGTCTGGTGATGTGACCATAATAAACCATAATAAAATACTGTTACTTCTTGATTTTTTTTGGTTCCTCTAAATCAAAAAGCTCTCAAAAGAGTTGGCTAAACCTCCTAATTCCTCTTTATAATCCTTTCTTAAGTTCATTTGAAGCAAGTTTTTACTCTTTCCACACCATCACATCACATGCACTAGTGTCTACAAAGACTGCCATATTCAAGTCTAAGCTCTCACCTTAATGACCTATATCGGCTGTGTTTGAACTTGGAAAATAAACTTGAACTTTATTTTCTAGACTTCCAGAACACCACATATTTTAGGCTTCTTCCTACTTCACTTGAAAATTCCACTCTCTTTTGCTGGTCTTTTATCCTATATCAGTGTCAACATTCCTGAGATATCAGTCCTTGGTCCTTTGACTAGCCTATTGATTCTACCTTATGGATTTAAATATTATCTATTACAAACAATTTTTACCTCCAGCCCTGAACTCCTGACTCATATATTCAATTACTTGACATCTATACTCAAATATTTCATAATTATTTTAACTTCAACATAGCTAATTCCTGACTATCCCCTCACCCACTTCAGTTGCAATTCTTCTTATATATATCCTTATAGTAAGTCCATTCTTTCAGTTCTTCATCTTTTCTTTTACACCTCACATCTAGCCTTCCAGGAAATACAATCAACACTTTTTTTCAGAACTTTCTCAGAATTGAGCCTTATTAAAAGCCCTTATATGCGTCCTCTCTCATTTGAGTTACCTACATTGTTACAGAGGTTTATCTCCGGTATCCCTGCTTCTCCTTTTGCCGTTCTACAATCCAGTCCCAACACCACAACCTTAGTGATTCTTTTAATACAAAAGTCATGTCCCAATCACTCCTCTGCTCAAAATCCCATGGTAGCTCCCATCTCAGAAAGAGGAAGAGCTCAAATCCTCACTATGGCCTGCAAGACTCTATCCATCATCTATCAACAACCAACAGTATTGCCTTATACCTTCTTGCCAAAAGACAAAAATACACCACTGAATGCATAGGATCTTTATTTTTTAAATTCACTTTTAAATAATCAGCTTATCTAAATTCGGGCAGTTTGATCATATCCTTTGATCACCTCTAGTTACCAGTATTTCTTATAATTTAATGTAAGAAAGTCAAAGTTCATCATAAAGTGAGGTAAACAGATGGCAGTAGAGATGTATAAAAGGAAACTAAACTCTGTGGACATTAGTCTCTTATAAGTTAAAATGGAGGAGAGAGAGAGAATTGTGGTTTCAATCTTTAACTTATTTAAGAAGATTTTGGACTCTATTTTCTGACTTAATTCCTTCAACAAGCAAAAAGAGGATATTGCTGCAAACAGCGGTCTCAAATGCATATTCTGTGATAATTTGTCTCTAGTCTCTGCTCATAACCTTAAGAATGAATGGGTTTAGTGAAATTTTGCAACATCCCATGAGAGAGTGATTCCATAGAGGTAGGCAGAAACAGAAATAGCTATATTAATTTTGCATATGTTCAGTGTGGGTTGAAGGTAGAATTAAATGACTTTGAACTTCCTAGTAAAATACTACAGAACTTCTCACTCTGTTGAATGATCCCAGGGAGGGATAGTATTTTCTGACTGCAATTTACCCCTGACATAGAACTTTTAAACAGTGACACCATGTAATGGGTTGGAATGACAAGGAAGAAGTTGGGGGATCATTCCAAAAGAGTTTGTGAGAAGCACCATTAGCACTTGGGACATGTATTGGGGAAATCTGGGTTCATACTCATCTAACTAGTTCCAGTGGACATGAGCAATTATTGGTTTTTGTTTTGAGTGTCAGTATTTCTTATCAGAAAAATTAAAGTTTGTGATTATTGAAGACCTTCCCTTCCAACATCTATTGTTATAATCCAAAAGACTTATCATTAGAGTCCCACTTATTTCTCTAACCCTTTCTTTGACTAACAAAAGCAATTGCATGGAATGTCAACTGATTACATTATCATTGGGTTCTCAAGCAGGAAAAGGGATGAGATTCTGTCCACAAAAATAGTCTCTATTGAAGAGAAACTTCTGTGCCTCTATCACCCCAGCTATTATAATATAAAACCCTAGGAACTCAAAAGGAACAAAATATATTTATGTACCACACCCTAGTATGCACACATACACACTACAAATACTTTGGGACAGAGTGAATTTAAAATATAAGAAGGACTGATTTTTTTTTAATGTTTTGAAATCAATGCAATTTTATATATATTAATAGTTATAAGAACTTGGATAGCAGTTTCAAATTGAAAATCTTCAAAGTTAAAGCAACTCAAAATAAAATAAACTTAAGATTGATAAAAGGATTTTAAAAAATATTTGGTACTTTTTATGAAAAGTTTATTCTCTTAAACAGTTTTCATCCATTGGTACCACTTAATAAAGACATATGTATGTTTTTAAAACAAAGAAAAGACATAGTTCTAAAATGGAGGTAAATTAAAGCTAGTTCTATTCCAATTCTGAGTCATTGCAGTATGGTTTAACAAGGTTCCCAAAGAAAAGTATTAACTCAAAACAAAACCTTTTATTTCCAACATAATATGACTTTTAAAATAACCTGGAAAATGCTTCCTTTTTTCATAGTTCTTTCCTTGCTCTCATCTCTTAGTTAAAGCCAGTGTCCTGCTTCACTCAGCATCATATTTCAATCTTTTTGATGTGATTGGCAAATGTGGTTGCTGCTCTGAGATTTTGCCTTTCACCAAACAGGTGGTGAATATTTTAATAATATCCTCACATTTAAATAGATCATATCACACAAGGCCCTTGACAGTTCTTCACTTACTCATGCTTGCAATATTTCAGGGGAGAAGACAGGGTTTTGCTAAACATGCCCTGGAGGAGAGAAACTAGAGATCCATGTGGATAAAGAGATGACAGGGAAAGACAGCACAATGGAGTGTCACAAGGCATTGTGTCCAGAAGTAATCAGAAATGCTGAAATATTTCCAAGGTCAGAATTACACTTCCAAATATATTGCCTTTTTCTAATTATAGTCACTTAGGAATGAAAATAGAGATTCACATTCTATAGTCTGCAATTTGGTGGACTGGTTTGCTTGAAGATATCTGAGAAGCTTTTACACTTCTTGGATTCTATCTCTAAAGATAGGAACAGATCCATTTCTGCTACCACAGTTTAACCATGGACGTAACCATGGCATCAAGGGCTGAAAGTTTACGGTTCCCAAGCCTCTGCTTCTAAATTGATTTACTCCAGTGCCAAAGTCTGAACAAGAGCTAGGAATGTTTGCTTCATTTTTGACACTTCAAATTAGTTACAGTTATTATAGATAGGTAACCAACCATACAATAGTCTATAGACAGGTAGATAACCAGCCAACATATTGAAACTGACAACCTACTATTGTGACGTAAAGATTTTAATATGCTTTTAATGTGGATAAATGCATTGTCCATCAAAAACTTTGCAGTTGTTTGTTTTGGGGTTTTATTAAAGTATTAAAGAGAGTGTATGTGTATTATATATACATGCTCACACACATGCATAATTATACACACTGGTTTTTATCTTTTAGTGAAGATGTTTCCCACTTATTTATAGGAGCTGAAAATAATCACAGTCAACTTTTTTACATATAATCAACATATTTTGAAAATTCTGTTTGGTGCTAGGAAGACTGATGAAGAAGACAGCAGCAGACATGAGCATCTCCCTATCATTTAGAATGAACTATGCTCTAGCAAAAAGATTCCTTCTCAATTAAATACATAAATGAATAAGGCTTCAATATTGAAGTCATAGAACAATAAAATGATTAATCAGTATGTAAAATCTAGTCTAACCATATCATTTTTATATCTAAGTAAACATTTAATTTTAGATAAGTTTTAAGTTTACAGACATGATGCATTGATTGTAGAGACAGTTCCCATGCACCCCACACCTAATTTTCCTTATTGTTAATATCTAACATTATGATGATTCATTTGTCACAAATAATGAACTAATACTGATAGAGTATTATACACCAAATATTCTTTATTTTGACTTCACAATATTCCTGTACCTCCTTTTTATTTTTCAGGATCTCATCCAATATGTTGCAATATATTCAGTTATTTTATCTCCTTAGGCTTCTCTTGACTTTGAGCTTCTCATACTTAACTAGTTATTCATGACCCTGACAAATCTGAGAAATACTGGTTAGGCATGTTGTACTGTGTTTCTCAGTCTGGGTTTGTCTGTTTTTTTCATGGTTAGTTTGTGGTTATGAGTTTTGGAGGGAAAGACAACATCACATCAAATCAAGGGTACATGCTATCAACATAACTCATTATGGACATTCTTAACCTTGATCATAACTAAGACTAGGTTTCTCATCATAAAATTACTTTATTGTTCAGCTTTGAGAACAAGTCAGAAAGTATTGTCCTCATTGAAGGAGTTTTGTTCCACCTCCTTAAGAGGGTAAATTTTATATAAACTATTTTGAATTCCTTTTAATTCTCTTATCCCCTACTCTCATTTATTCAATTATTTATCTCAGCATAAATTCACGGATAGGCATTGTATAGTTTGTGTTATACTTTGAGTAATTTTCCAACAACATGTTACATATTTTGTCACTTAAATTGCCTAGCTTTCATTAATGGGAACTCTTTCAGTTAGATTCCAGGTCCTCTCATATTTCTTTTTAGTTTCCTTACTTTCTGGCAATAAGATATGGTCTAGGCTCACACAATATATCCCCTACCTCAGTCCTTAAATCAGATAATTTTTTTCTAAGTGGACCTGGCCCATTTTATTAGAGAAAGGATTAGTGATAGAAACCAAGGTCTGAGACTGGCAACCATGTCATTTCACAGGTTACATAACTGAAACTCAGAGAAATCAGGGTATTTTCTTACTGTTCAAAGGTGACAAGTAGCAAGGATAACCTTGGACCACAGGTATCTTGATACCTGGGTCACAGGTGGTCTACTGACCATGGTGTCTTTCCTCTCACACTCCAAGGCATGCAGATTTTGTGATCATATAAATGAAAAAAAATTCTTTTGTTCCTGCAGTTTAGACATTTCCAGTGTCCTGCAGAAATATGCATTTTTATTTATGCAGGACTTTGAAGCTTAGCCATGAAAGAGAAGATGAAAGCAGGAGAGATAGTGTTATCTTACTAGTGACAAAGGAAACACTGCAGGGATATTTTCTTAATCAGAGTAAAGTTTAGATTTACAGAGAATATGAGTTTTGTCTTTGAATGCTCAGAAAATGTGTTGTCTAATATTTTTCTGCACAGTTTATCACTTCTGAGATCTTCACCAATTTATCACACCCCTTTAGATGTCTTTAGGAATAACTAAAGTTATTAAGGTCTTTAAAGTTGTGAAAAACTGGAATATGTATACATGCATATATATCTACAGAGAATGAAATAACTCTTGTAGATAAAATTTTGAGTTATGTTATAAAGTAATAAAGTGGACTGGAATAAGTATTGTTCCTTTGGAGGGTGAAATATAGGACATATTCCTATCACCTTTGAGTTGTACAGGATTTAGTGACCATTACTACAAAAAATATCAAAAATACTGATATTTGGTGTTTGAGGACAAGCATGGTACATATCTCTTATTATATATTATATCTTATTATATATATCAACTTATTATATATCATGTAGCCCAATTTTTATATTTTATATTTTAAAGGTCAGTAGATGATTTTAGTATCTTAGACTTTTTGCTTTTGTTTCTATATAATGTGTTTTTATGCATTTAATAAATGGTGAATAATGCTTACTACTGCTGCTAGTTATTCCTAGACTTTTCCAGCCATTATGGGTAATGCAAAGATGAATATGTCCCAGATCCTATTGAAAAACAATACCCTAACATATTTTACTGTTGACTCCCACAGCTCCCATACAATGTAGCACATATAATAGGCAATAAGCAAGAGATATTAACAAATTGATAGTCAAGCCATCAATTATTGAACTTTTACAGTCTTAACTAGTAATTGTTTTAATAAATGTTTCTGCATGTCTGCCAGTATCTTTGTATTTTTGATAATAAACCCTGTAAATTTACAACTGAGCTGGGGAAACCAAGGCTTCCTTCATCGTTTATTTCGTAAGTGAAGTAGTGAGCTACCTCTGAGTTACCATTTGTTTGACTGTTTATACCTATTGGTCATCCAAAGTGTTCCCAGTAATAAAGAACTTAAGCCCTCAAGTTTTATTTTATTCCTAAAATGGGTACCATACTTGAAAAATGTATAATGAAAAGAAATGCTGTCATTTAATTTTAATATATGAAAAAAATAATTTGATATACTTTTGAAATTTATGTGCATTCTTCAAATTCCAAAATGTCAGGGATTTTTCCTTTTTTATTATTTTAAATCTTAAGTTGATTTTTTATGTATAATTATACTTAATGCAAATGTCTCATATTTAAAATAATTACTGACCTATAGCAATCAACCATTTGCTAGAAAAAATGTTTTGTGAAAACAAACTCTCCCAATAGTAATAATAATCACATTTTTATTTCTATATATATTCATTTGTCACTGTCTATGTATATAATTTGTTGGGACACTATCTGAAGGGATACAGTAAGAGATATAGCAAAGACTATTTTAGTAAGTCATTTCATGTGGGTTTTTATACTAAAGTTAATTGATTGTTGTTAAAAACAATATCTTAAAAGCCTTGTGAGTCATTTTTAGATCCTAAATATACACATTTCTTCTTTTTCCCTGAAATAACTAAATCATATACTTTCTATATCCTATTTAAAGCAATTTATCCTCTTTTTCATCTGTCTACAAACTTCATAATGAGTGGCTGAGTTTAGGAAGTAGAAAATGTATGTGAAAACATTGGAGAAACTTTTCCAAGTAGTGTCTTAAACCTTCAACCATATACCTGAAAAAAATATATTGTATATATTGGCTGATGGCATTACTGTGAAGGGCACCGGGTCTTGCTGTAAGTCTCTCAAGTTCACTGCCTTTTGTTCTCACAGGAAGAGAAGGCTTCCTAGAATCAATTTCTCAGTGCAAAAAAAAACACATATACTAAAAGTAGGCCATACTTACCTTTTTCTTGAATTATTACAAATTTTGACACTTTTCTTATTTATTGACTTACCATTTTAAAATTCCAAGTAAATGTCTTTGGGTTTAATTTAATATTCTCATGAAATTTCAAGTGAGTCATAGTTTCCAATTCCTTTTAAGAACTTCTCTGGTAGAACAAATCAGAAAAACAGAGTAAGATTTGTAAATTTATCAAATAGAAATGAACCTATGTGAAAAGGCATTTGCGAAATTGAACTGAAAGTCAATCCCCCCACATACTAAATCCTGGTTAGTGCTGAGTATGTTAAGATCTAAGCTCTGGTCTTTGGCTTGACATATTATCATTCTCTGAACTTACATTTGAACTTACTTCACTGAGCTGTTAAGATTCATTTTCTTCTTTAAGGATTAGATGAGATTCTTTCCATCTAACCAAGAAGCAGTATATTAACATACCAGCGATCCTTATTTTCCTTTTGGTAAATGATGTGGTTTGAAAACAGGGCCAGTCATGCCTAATGCTCACGTTATATTCATATTCTGAATATCTGAATGCTCAACTCTAAGGATTTTTGAACATCACCCATCTTTTCGTGGTACTAAGAGAGAGAAATATATCAACATTTTATCTCCTTAGAACATATGAAATAAAATTTTGTTTATGGAATATAATCTTAAAGGAAGTTTGGTCTGCTCAATAGGTAAGAGCTTTCAGAAGGTGGGGCGGGGGGAGAGTAAATATATTGTCCAGAGAGATTCTGAGGCATAGTGACAGAAATAATGCCACAGGAAACATACAATTTGGTATAGGACTCCTTATTTTATGCTAGGATTTTATTTGACTTAAGAACCCTATCTTAAGCCTCTATTTCATGGCCTATTTATTTTGTAGCAAGCTTTAAGTGGAATGTCAACGAAAATAGGAGATGGCAAAATATGTCCCATAAACCTAACCTGGCCTCCAGCGTGTTTTTATGAATATAGTTTTATTGGACACAGTCATGATCATTCATTTGCACATTGCTATGGCTGATTTTGGTGTACAAGAACAGAGTTTAGCATTTACAACAGAGATTGTATGGCCTACACAATCTAAAATATTTCCTATGTGCCCTTTCTTGAAAAAGTTTGCTAACTCTGAACAGAACGATCAACTGATAACTTTGGATTTGCAAACATTAAGGTGTTCTCTGGTTCAAAAAACCAGCACCAAACATATACATCACTTCTTTTTTCACTGTGTAACCAGATCCCCAAGGTTTCCAGAGACTACAGTCAAGGTGACTTTTTTGTAACTGAGGCATGGTGGGGACTCTCCCACTGCCCCAGTCCCAGTGAGGCCGGCTTCACCATGGCTCCCTAGAGTCAACAGGCCCACAAGCCTGCCTTGACCTGTGTGCATGGATGATTGGGCTTTCTCCTTCTTTCATATCTGGCTCTGGGATCCTAGATGGACCAATCAGGTTCATGCTCACTTCATTAGTTAATTATTTGGATTAAAAATGGTAAATGATTTGATTAGTTCTAAACAGTTCTAAACTTAGGATTGAAAATGATTCAATTGGTCTTATATCTTGGGGGACCCTGACAGGAATAAAAGTCAGAGCACGAGCCAACTTGATTCTTTCTGTTTCTGGCCTCTGAAGTTCTTAGAAGAAGTGTTCTGTTCCTGGCTTCCAAAGAAGGGTCAGCAGCTGACCCCCAAAGAAAGAAGGCTCAGCAGCTGACCTCTAAAGAAGAGAAGCTTTGAGCAGATGACCTCTGTAGACCTTTGCAGAGACCCCACTGGCCTTGCCTCTGACATTATGTGAAAAAAGAACTGTCAGTCTTCAGAAAGCTGTTGGTTCATAACAATAGCTCACAAAAAGTTAATGACAATACCTCCTGTGACTGGTGGTGATGACTGATCAGCACTGTTGGCCAGACTGTCCAGCACTGTTGACAGGTGATTGGCATCCTGAGTCTGGTCATCTTTGAGACCTGTCCACCACTTCTGATTGTCTGGCATCACCTCCAAGTGCTGTTGCCTCCATTGTTGTCTGGTTCAGCATTTGGTGCTATCCATCTAGACCTTCAGATATTGCTGTGGGTGACTGTGACAGCAGCCCCCCCCCCCCGAAAACTTCAGCTGCCACTGAGTTGGAGCTTGGCCCATGCTTGCTGGTGTGCCACCAGTCCCAGGTCCTCATTGATGGGACAGCACCGTCTTGCATGAGAAACCTTTATTTGTAACTTCTGGATACTGTGGACTCTCCCTGAGGTAAAATAGCTGGCCACTCTCGGCCTTAGAAGTTCCTTGTTTCCCCAATCTCTTGTCTGTTAAATAAGCCTTGTTATTGTTGTTGCGCCTTAGTGGTTTTGCAACTGTGCACACTGGTGAGAACGCATAGACAGACCTGTCCCCTATCTTGGTACTGTCCCTTGACCCTAGTTCAGCACTATTTCAATTGAATAATAGAGCATTTCAAGCCTTCAACCATTTCACTCTGCAAATAGAATGATGAGCTGCATGTTAGGGGAAAAAAATAATAAATTGCTCAGAAACTTGGAAAACTTCATCTGGATCCATTATTTTCTCCCCATCAGAGACCTGAAAATGTTAAAACTATTATGGACAGCAGTATTCCATGTATCTTTACTGTTCATCATAAGTGCTGTTATAAAGACACAGAATTGGCAGATTTCTCAGGACTTCATGGCAGACTTGGGTTATTTTATGCATGCAAACACACACACACACAGAGGCTTGGGTTATTTTATGCATGCAAACACACACACACACACACACAGAGGCTTGGGTTATTTTGCTCTCTTTATATCTTTCTTTCTCTCCCCCTTTTCCCTCCCCAACCACTCCAGCTCCATGCACATGCAACTCCTTCCCTCATTATTTACATTCACTCAGGTGCTGACCGCCAGCTGGCATAAATGACAGATGATGCTAACTTTCAGCAGATGTCTTTCTGACCCCAAAAATAATGGAAACGACAAATAATAACTTTGTAATTACTTTAACTTCAACCAAAGCCTAAGCTGAAAAATAACCATATGAGAACTACGGGGAACATGTGGGACCGACTTCCCTATTAAACATGTTTAAGTGTCCCCCGTGCTGTGCAGCTCAGGAACTGTGCCAAGAGAGCAGGGAAAGCAGCCGAACATGCACCCAACCATAAATCTTCTTGGCCCCATGATAAACAAACAAGATTTCAGCATCTGCACGCACAGCTGATGAGAAATGGAGAAATGAAGATTAAATAGGAACTAGGGCACTGTCAGAGCATGGAGTTTTATGGTGCTTTGGATCAAATAAAAGTCCTCTGATTAAAAATACATTTTAAATGCTCACATTCTTGTTTCTTCTCTGTTTGCTGGTTCTGGTCCTTGAATAGAAACAATAGAAAAGATTTTTTGTTTGTTTATTTGTTTGTTTGTTTTAAGGCAAACGGATCTTTGAGTTGATGAGGAGAGTTTGCCTTTTGATGATATTCTTGGCTTGGGAAGTTAATTAGATGAGGATTGTGGAATGCAGTGTGCTGTTTTTCCATTTGATCAATTATAATGGCTGTTTGGACTTTATCTTCTAAGAACAGAATGATCTCTGAGATGGTTGGTCTTTATTTTCAAGAATCTGGAAACTGAACAAAAACTTTGAATAAATAACAGAAGTGAATTTGTTTAGACTGACTAAAAATCTTGTTATTGTTATCTATTCCTAGTTGATACAAAACCAATACCCAAGTACAAATGATTCTTGTGACGTTAAAATTTATTGGTCAGTTTGACTGGACCACAGGATACTCAGAAATTTATCAAATGTTATTCTTGATATCACCTTAGGAGTTTTGGATGAACTTAACATTTAAATCAGTAGACTGGATAAAAGCAGATTGCTCTCTCTACTATAGGTGTGTCACACCAGTCAGTTGAAGCCCGAATAGATGAAAAGACTAGTCCTCCCCTAAGTAGGAGAGAATCCTTTTTGTTTAACAGTCTTCAAGCTAGATTATCAGCTATTGTATTGCCTTTGGACTCAAAAAGAAATGTCAACTCTTCTTGGGTTTTGAAGCTGCTGGTCTTCAGACTTCAGTCCTCTACCATTGCTCCCCTGGGTCTCTGTCTTGCTGAATCAACCTGCAGGTCCTGGAACTTGCCAGGCGCCAGAGATTCTCCCTGTAACTTCTTCCTGTTGATACTAATACTTCCCCCTAGTAATTCCAACAGAACTAAATATAGGAAGACATTTTACCACTTTTTATAGGCTACAATCTCCATTTAATATATACACTCCTTATTAGACATTGTTTTAAGCACTCCCACACTCATAGTCACTCTCCTCTATATGGCACACTTTGGCTATATCCACTTAAAATTTCATAGTCTTCTCTAGGTACAGAGAAGCATTTTAACCTTCTGAATTTTAGTGCTTTCTCTCTCTTTATGTAATATGTATGTATAAACACACATACATGCATACATATATGTGCATACTTATATACACATACATTCGCCTGTGTATATCTGCATGTACACATATCTACATATAAGCTTCATTTTTTCTTTCATAAGACTTTTTTAAGTACAGAAACTTATTAAACTATAGTTTCAACTATCATCTACAAAATTGTTTTTCTTGGATGTACATTGCTAGACAGTGTTTTATCTAGTTCAATCACTAGGCTTTCCATAGATGCCCTACTAGATGTAAGCTCCCTAAGGGCATGAACTTCTGTGCTTTTATTTGTTGCTATATGCATATTGCCTGGAGTAGCCTCTGGCATCAAGTAGATATGTTCTTTGCAAATATTTTTAAGTGAATCTTAAAATCTAAGATTGAAAAGTAGTCATCATCTTATCCCATTTTTTATGTACACTCTTGGGAGAGTGGTACCATCAATTGTGCACGTATCAAAGCCAAACTCTTCAGTACCATCTTGTATTCTGCTTGCTACCTCATCTCATATTTCCTATTAGATCTCCAGGAAAACTGTTTTTTCCTTGAGTGTCTCTCAATTTAATCTCTTGTTCTCTTTATCACCATTACTGCCTCATCTTCTCCCTATTGAGGTCTTTTGTACTCCCCTAAATAAATGAATGACTTCGTTCTTACCCCCAATCTTTTATTTCATCCATTCTTCATATTTCTATTAATGATTCTTTTAGATATGAAAATCTGATCAAATTATTGTACTGCTAACAATTCCTTATGGTTACAGTAAAATCCAATTCCTTAGCAAGGTATTTATCATTCTAAGTTCTTTCATGATCTGACCCATTCCTACTTTTCCAGCTTCATTTTAATTTACTTTTCCACCAAGTACTCTATTCTCCAACTATATGAAGCATGTCACTCTCTCCTCTGTATGTGTATTGCTTATGTTTCTTCTCTTTCATTTTTTTTAAGATTTATTTATTTATGTTTGTATGCATACAAGAGCTGGAAAACAGGTCAGAGGCTCAGGAGGTAAGAGGATTCACCAGAGATAGAGTGGGGAGCAGAACAGGCAGATCAACTGAAATGCACTGCTGAGGGGAGCAGTGGGTGAGAAAGGAAAGGTCTGCTACACCATGTGGGTCACCTCCCTAGCCAGGGATCAAACTCATGCTGCAGTAGCTGTTGAAGACCCAGTCTTTCAACCCCTTGTGCCAACAGGGAGGCCCCACTTCTCTTTCTTTATGGAATTAATTACAACTCACTAAACCATTCTGGAAGCATCTATTGATCACCCCTATACTGGTTGGGACACCTTGTTTTTACAGAACTTTCCTGCCTTTATTGTAGACATCATTATAAAATGTGATGAAGATACTCTCTCAAACAAAAATTCACATAATTTGTATCTAAATGCACATCCCAGTGTTCAGGACTATTAAGTCATCAGTTGAATAGATTCCACTCTATTAAGCAGGTTGCAAGAGGTGGGAGAGGAAAAGTACTAAGTGAGTAGCAGACATTCCAGAACAAGTGATCCATGTGAGAAAAGACACAAAGGCAAGAAAATGCTGCTTGAGCCTGGGGGAGTCAGGCACACAGAGTTCAAGAAGGAAAATGGGGAGTAGAGGCCTGGAAAAAATGTTTATATAAAGAGATTTTTTAAGGTCAGTGAGTTACCATCTGGCCATCCTGCTGACCTAGTGTTCCATTTCTAGTCTTCCAGCAAGCCATAACTTATGTGCATCATACAGACATTCCTCTGTGTGTCCCACATCTCACATTTCGCAGTCTCCCCTTCATCAGCAATAACAGGCAAAGCTGCTAAGTTCAGCACATTTTATCTTGTTAGCAAGGTTTTCCCTTCAGTGCTGCTTCTTTGCAACTCAATCTCTCTAATGCTGACTGTTAAAATGACTGGCTGTCCAGATGTAGATTCAACATCTGAGTCAGGAGCTCAAAAATCTGTGCCAGCATTGTGGAAATGTGCTGGCAGATGTGATAATGATTTGTCTGTAGCACATTTATTGGAACATTCCAAAGTCTTGAATAAAAATTACTTACATTTATTGAGTACTCATCTTGTACCAGGCATTGTTCTAAGCATTCTACATGTGTCACTTCACAAAATTCCGATGAGATATGTATCATTATCATGCCCATTTTACAGATGAGATCACAGAGGCACAGAGAAATTAAAACTCCACAAGATCACATAGCTGACAAGGCTTGAATTTAGAATTTTTTAAATGGTGTTCTAAATTCCATGAACTTAATTATTATTCTTTGGTTCTTCTTTAAAATGGGCAAGAAATATAGGAACAAGAAAGCATGGCTTCTAATACTTTGTTGCAAACTGTGATTTTGGATAAATCAAAATCCTGTGAAACTTAATTTATTTTTCCATATAACAGCAGAGTGTGTGTAGAAGAATAAACCCCAAACATTTTTACTTCCATAGCCACTAATAAAGAATTTTAAAATATACTGTATCCCCTTGCACATTTTAATATATCTAAATTTAAATATGTTTAAGTAGCTGCAAAAATGTATTTTCTAGCATTTATATAAATATATGTTTTTTAAAAAAAACTTTTTTATTACCATTTTTAATATAGACATTTTAGCTGTTTTCTGGTTACTACTTGAGTGATATATCTTTTTGTGCCCTGTGATGTTCAACTTCTCTGAGTCTTTAAGTCAGGACAATATCTGTTGTATAGCACATATAATTAAATATAACCTTCTCTTGTCTAGGCTGATGATTTGTGTGTTTTGAATGGCATTTTTACTTAACGTAATTACTAATATTGATGGATTTGCATCTGTTATTTTTGTTTGTTTTCTAAATGTTTCATATTCTTGTCATTGTTCCATTCTTCCTCCTTCACTGCATTTTTTATGTTAAATCAATACTTTTAGTAAACCATTTAATTACTCTATTGATATTCTAGCTCTGATTTTTTTTACTTAATTTTCAAAGTGGTTTGCAGTAGGTATTGCAACAGACACATTTTTAAAAATAATATTGCATATAATGGTTTTTGGGGATGATGGCATTAGAGGAGGTCCCCTATTTTTTTCCTGGGAGAATGATATAAAGTAGTCCAGGTGGGTACTGAACACAAAAGATCCCATGACTTGGGGTAAATTTGAAGTATGTCCTGGACATTGAAGACCAGTGCTAACTGAGTGTCAGTGGGATATTTTGATATACATAATAAAATTATTATTGCAGTCAAGCTAATTAACATTTCCATCTATTACATAGTTACACTTTAAGGGGTGTAGTGACTCAATAAAACACAGTATTATACTATATTAGACATAATTATGATTTAGATCACTAGATTTACTCATTCCATGTAACTGTGAATTTGACCAGCATCTACCTATGTGCCCTAACTTCCTAACCTAATTTAGCACAACTGAACTAATTCTAGTAAAATATAATTCCATCCACCTCTTTGTTCTGTTCTTGTCACATATTATCTATATATTTCATATAAATTATATTTGTATATTCTATGAGCACAACAATCATTACTTTAAGCAATCATATGGGCATTTAAAAGAAATTGTGAGAAAACCAAAAATGTACAGTGAGAGTATTTTAAATTTACCCACCTATTTTTCATTTTCCTGCTCTTCATTTATTTTTGTGTATTTGATTTCACACCTGGTATCATTTTCTTTCAGACTAAAGAAATTTCTTATAGGACAAATGTATTAGCAAAATATTCCCTTGGTGTTTGTTAATCTATGAATGCTTTCATTATGCCTAATTTTTGGAGCATAATTGTGTGCTAGATAAAGAATCCTTGGTTGGCATTTCATGAACTTTTACAATCCACTGTGAGTCAATTATGTCTTCCAGCAGGATTCCCCAAAGAAGCATATCCTTTGGAAATTCATTGCTACCAAACATTCATGGTCTATTAGAGTCAGGAAACACTAATTTCCTTACAATAAGAATTCTCAAAGTCTTTCAAGGCCTAATATGTGTCTAACTCTTGAAGATGAAGGTAGAGTTTGAAATATTTCCGGATTTTTTTTTTTACCACAAGGAAGATTTCTACTGAGCATCTCATTGTAATAATATTGTATAAACAATATGTTGAAAAAATGTTAATCTAGTTTGGATAAGTAAACGAACAGAAAGATGTTGAGTATAACTCAGTTGATGAAGTAATGCTCCAGTGAAAAGAACAGGATGATTACATTTTCATCCTATTGACTTCTAGCAGCCTTACAGAAAGAATCTTATTACTGGAGAAGCAAGAGTTAGGAAGAAATATGTTGTGATTTATCAATTATTGGGACTTTTTATTGTTAACTATTGTCCTCTTCTTGACCACACAGGTTGATGTGTGATATGGAATTTAGTGTATGATCTTAATGCAAACACATGCTTGACTATTATAGTTCACAATAAATAGAAAATAATATTCTGCTGCTGAAACTTCCCTATTTTATAGTTACATTTTGATTACTGAGGCATTATAAGGGCATCCTGCAAAGCTCAACTAATGCAAGACTAATTCTGCTTTAATAATAATCTCAGGAGGAGTTTAACATGAAAACAGGAAAATTTATTTTTGAGTCTGTAGATTATTTTAAATAATTAGTTGCGGATTTTATGTATTTTGTAT
This sequence comes from Galemys pyrenaicus, assembly GCA_019455555.1. Lineage (NCBI taxonomy): Eukaryota > Metazoa > Chordata > Mammalia > Eulipotyphla > Talpidae > Galemys > Galemys pyrenaicus. The sequence goes on along the minus strand of JAGFMF010011796.1, from coordinate 1,771,033 downwards.
GAGGCAGGAAACAGAGCATCTGAAAATTCTATTGTTTCTTCTCTTCTGAGGGAGAGAGGGAAAGGCAAGTATTCGTTGTGGTCAGCCATGTAGTATGGAAAATGAGAACAGGGAATCTAGAATATGGTATTACAAATAGCATGCATTAATCCCTCAGGTAAAGTATATAAGAATACAACTGTTTCCCTTATAGAAATATAACAATTAATATGTTTAATATTTATTGAATTCTTGTTCTATATCATTTCATAAACACACCGGTCCTACCCAGTAGCTACTATTAATTATCTTCATAATAAAGATCCAGAAACTAAGCTAGAACTATTAAATAACATGTTTAAGATTCACACTTCTGTCTTGTTTATGTCTCTGCATCTGTACATTGTGAATAACCAGATAGCTGTGATTCTCAAAGTGCTGTACCCTTAATAGCAGTAAAAACATGACCTTGGAACCTGACAGAAATAAAAATATTCACCATCTCTATCCCAGAACTACTGAATCAAAAACTTGTATGTGGTCCAGCAATCCGTTTTAGCCAGTCCAGTAAACGTATTACTGGTTGAGATTTTAAGAGACAGTATAAGGGATTTTTAAATATATATTATAAATCCATCTCAAAATTTCAGCATTAATCTATGGAACACATTATAGTAAACATAGTTCTTAATTTATAAAACAGAGATACTGGGCCTTCCTGAAGGCACAAGGGGTTGAGTCACAGCACTATGAAGCTATCCACAGCCACTGCAGCGCAAGTTCAATCTCTGGCCAGGGAAGTGACCCATGTGGCGCAGCAGACCTCTCTTGTCCCACTGCTCCCCTCAACAGTGTATCTCAGTCTATCTGCCTGTTCTGTTCCCCACTCTGTCTGTGGTGAATCATCTCACCCTCCATACCTCTGGCCTGTACCCTAGTTCATAGATAGATAGATAGATAGATAGATAGATAGATAGATAGATAGATAGATAGATAGAGCTTTAAAAATAATAAAACACAGATGCTCCTAGTTTCAGTGCATTATGTGGTGATCTGATTTTTCTCTCTCTGGAGAAAGCAATCCTTACTATCACTCAATTCTTCTCAGTTTCAATTTCTTCATTCATCTATATTTCTCATTTACTAGAATTTATTAGTATCCAGAATGATATCCAGCATTCTGTTAATTCTGTTAAGATCTATTAATTTGCCAAACTCTATAACTGATGCAGATTTCAAATTACTGTCTTTTGAAAGACAATTCTCAACACTTGTGATTACCACATAGATTTGGTATAATAAGAGTCAACCAAAGGCAGTCTTCAATAAATGTGCATGACTAGTGTGGTTAACAGTCTCCAAAAGTGGATTCCCCAGTGAATCATACATTACAGTATTGTTTCCTTTGTAGTGACATCATGTTAATTTTGAGAATATGCCATAAAAACAGCTGTCATACTTTTACACTGATCTCTTGGTCAAAGAAGAACCAGTTACCATATAAGTAGTCTATACTGTCTCCAGCATACAGTCTCCATGCTGTAAAGAGAACCAAACTAGTCTCTAAATGCAAAGTCTCTATCACTATAGAGAAATGTTCAGTCTCCCCTGTTCTGGGATTCTCCCAATAAGTCACAGGTACTGTGAGTTAATGAGCTATCATGGACATTCATCCCCTCATCTGCCATCTGAAAGCAAGTATGTGAATAACTTCAGGTAAGAAGAGTCCCTGTGAGCTCAGCCACTCACAAAATGAGCAACAATAACACATTGCTGTTTTAAGTCACTGTAGTTGGAAAATTGTGCTATATAGCAATAGATAACTATAACAACGGGATAGATTTAGACATGTCCCATAAGTTAAAGATATGTCATGATATCTAAATATAATAGGATGAACTAAGGAAGAAGGGTCAGGTTTACAAAGAATTCATTTCTTTTTGCTAGCTTTAGCAACACATTAGTGCCCTTATTGTAAGAGTAATAACTAAATTTGCATGGCAGGCAGTATTGCATATTTCAGTTGAGTTAGAAATTTCATTAACAGCACAGGGAATATTTTTATGAGTATCCATGAAAGAAAAAAGGATAAAATTTGTATCCTGTTTAAAATTTTATAACTTGAGTTACACTGTACATTAAGTAGATCAGTTCCTAATACAGACTAAGAAAATTGACTAAATGTTGACTGGTCCTGCTCCCATAAAGATTTGTGTCATGTAAATTAGCACCCAGTTCTTACTACAGCTGCCTGTTCAGGAAGCCAGGCAGACATATAACATTACCAGGAATCCAGGTAGACACATACATTACACCTTCCACATTTAAATGTTCCCTAGTAAATCCATTTCATTAGCTAATGACACTTAACATATGTCAAATTCCTAACCCTGCAAGACTATCTTTAACACTCGTCCAATTTAGTGAGCTAAATTCATCTCTTACATCATACTTATCATTTATCACATAGTATATTTTCTGGCTTTATCTTGTATACAACTATCAATAGATCATAATTTATTTATAAGCAAAAATTATTTTTAAGCTTTAAATTGACAAACTATTCTGCAAAAGTTTAATGTTTAATGTTAATTTGATATACTTATAGACTGCAAAATGATTTCCATGATTGTATGAACTTTATCATCTCTCATGATTACCTTTGTTTTTTTTTAAATAATATGCACATAAATGTGGGTTTTTTAAAGATCTACTTATGCATATAAGAACTGGGGTTCAGGCCAGAAGTGTGGGAGGTGAGAGGATTCACCAGAGACAGAGTGGGGAACAGAACAGGCAGATCAACCGAAATACACTGCTGAGGGGAATAGCAGGCAAGAGAGGTCTGCTGACATGTGGGTCCCCTCCCTGGCGGGGGATTGAAGTCGTGCTGTTGTGCCATGGATGCTTCACAGTGTGGTACTCAACTGGCTGTACCACCAGGGAGATCCTACCTTTGCTTTTTATGTGTGGTTTATATTTGACCTTTTGATCTTGTTGAGTTTTTGAGTTTTTGTTTGTTTGTTTGGTTGGTTTTGGTTGTAATTGCCCATTTCCTTGAGCGTTCTCTTGTTTTGTTTTTTTTTTCTTCTTTTTTTATTTTTTGTTGTAGTTGTTCTTTCACATTCCTCCTAAAAGTGAAGGCATCCGATATTTTTCTCTTGCCTTCTGACTTGTTTCATTGAGTATAATTCCTTCTAGCTCCATCCATGTTTCTATATATGACCCTAGTTTATCATTTTTGATTGCTGAATAGTATTCCATTGTGTATATGTATCACATCTTCTTGATCCAGCCATCTACTTTTGGCATTTGGGTTGTTTCCAGGTCTTACCAATTACAAATAGTGCTGCAATAAGAATGGGGGTACAGGTGCTCTTTTGGATCGGTGTTTTTGTGTCTATTGGGTAGATCTCTAGGAGTGGGATTGCAGGATCATATGAATACCAGTATATATTATTATTGACTAAATTTACCATGCTTTATATTAGATCACCAGAACTTATTAATTTCATAACTGGAAGCTTATATACATTGATGAACATCATCCCGTTTCACCCAAACCCTAGGCCCTAGAAACCACCTTACTACTCTTTTGTCTTTTTTTACATATTAAAGCCATTCTAACAAGTGTGATGTGATGACTCACTGTAGTTTTGATTTACTTTCCCTGTTGAGTAATGGTATCAAGCACCTTTTCAAGTACCTACCGGTCACTTATATGTCTTCTTTCAGAGAAAAAAAATCTGTTCAGTTTCTATGTCTATTTTTTAATTAGGTTGTTGTTGGGTTTACTGTTGAGTTGTATGTGTTCTTTATTTTGGATCTCATCAGATATATGACTCTAAAATATCTTCTTCTATTCTGAAGATTGCCTTTTCACTTTGTTCATTGTTTCCTCTGATGTGTAGAAGCTTGTTAAACTAATAAAGTCCCACTTTTTAAATTTTCCTTTTGTTGCCTGTGCTTTTGGTGTAAAATTCAAAAACTCATTTCCAGGACCCTTTCCAAGCAACTTACCTACTGCATATTCTTCTAGGAGTTTTATGTTTTCATATCTTATGTTCAACTCTTCAGTACATTCGAATTGATTTTGTGTCTGATATAAGATTAAGGTTCAGTTTCATTATTTTGCATGTCATTTTCCAGTTTTCCCATATAAAATATTGAAAGAACTATCCTTTCCACATTATATATTCTTGGATTCTTTGTGGTAAATTAATTTACCTTTATTTCTGGGCTTTCTATTCTATCCCATTGACCATGTATCTATTTTTTGTCAATATGTACTGTTTCAATTACTGTAGTTTTATAATATAATTTGAAATCAAGAAATAGGATGCCTTCATCTTTGTTTGTCCCTCAGGATTGTGTTGGCAATAGAATCTTTTCTGACTTCAATATAATTTTAAGACTTTTTTCTATTTTGGTGAAAAATGCCATTATAATTTTTATAGGGATTGCATTGAATCTGTATATCATTTTTGATAGTGTGGAAATTTTAATATTAAGTCTTGTGATTCATGAGCATGTATATAAAGCATGCAAATGTCAATTGCTTGACTCACTGTCCATGTATTATGCTTAGTGAACAGTCTTTCACATCCTTGCTTAAATTTATTACTAAATTTATACTGGTTTTAATATTGTTGTGAATAGGATTGGTGTCCCACATCTGCATAATCTCCCCCTAGCAGTGTAGGGTAGTTGTTTGCCTCAGCTCAGGTACAGGGTTCAAATCTCAACATGAACACGGCAGTGGAGGTGAGCTGCAAGGTTCTAGGTTGTTATTTTGTACTCAAGCTGCTGTGGAGAACAAAGCTGGCTTCATTGTAGGCCCTAGGATCTGAAGGAGACAGGGGAGGGAAAAGAGTAGGGAGAAGCTTAGGCAGCTGAAATTAGCAAGCACAGATTTTTGTTAAATAAAAGCTGGTGGAATTTGTAAGGAATCCAAGGTGAATTGGACTGCTGACTGGTGACTGCAATCAGTTTCTTTGTATACAGATCTGACCACTATGAACTTTGACTGCTCCTACCATACGACTGCTATTAGTAGCCCCTACTTTGCTTCCTTGTTTTTAGCCATCTGTATACATTCTACCTTTGCCAGTCTGCATGGGGTAAGATCAAAGCAGGACTTTCATTAGTCATTGCCTCAGAAAGATAGAGAAGCTGGTTGCTCTCCTTGCTTGTCTTTCCCAGGGAAAGAGACTCTTTCTAGCTGAAAAGTTCCCTCAACCCCAAGCAGTGCCAGCTTGGGGGATGGGTAGATACAGGCAAAATTGTTTTCCTTCTCTGTGGTGTGTTTTTTCTCAAATTTATTGTCTTACTATTGCCAAAAATTTTAAAAGGTATCACAGAGCTCTTCCATATCTGTTTTTATTTTTTTCTTTTATGGGTAGCTATCTAATTGTTGATGTTTGTGGGTAAAAGATATTGGAGATATTGGGGCCTCCCAGTTTAAATTTTGCTGAAATCTAAAAAAAAAATATTTCTCCAGTTCCAAGCTTCATGTACTAGAAATTCTTTAATATATATTTATTAAATGAATGGAGTGAATACATGGTACGCTTGAAAGAGACTGCATTTTGTTTTATGGATAAAGATACTTAAATGTTTGTTGATAGATTCTAATTGCTTTATCCTTAATGTCTTATTATTGTCTATTCTCAAGTTCTATTAACTGTATATAATGATCTGCCTCCCTTGCAGACAAGACTGACATTCATCCTGTGATGGAACTGTGACCAGCATCAGGTTCACTACTCTCACCTCATCTTTTGGCTTGACTTACGTAACAGATAATCCTGATGCTTCAATATTTTATATGTGGTGAAGCCATTCCTTAGAGGAAACATTGGGGAAATAATTTACAAAGTCATGTGCAAGTATTCTTCATAAAAATACTAAATCAGCATAATAAACCAGTGAGTCAAGCAATTGACATTTACATGTTTTATATACAGTTAAGAATCTTAGCATAATGTTTAATTTTAAGCTAATGAAGAAGGTATTTTACAATGTCTTCTATATCATGCCCAGACTTTTCTCTCAGTTTATAGCACTGTTTATGCATAATTTGTTTCATCTGGTACTGCCAAATCCACTTGCAAAGAAAGAATATAGCGTGGCTATAACCTCTACAGTAGCTCTGGTATTGCACATTCATACCCTGAGATCACTGTCACTAAATACTTTTAACACATAAAGCTTTAAAAGAGGATATCTCTCAGGTAAAATCTTTCACCAACTATTTGAGTCATTTCTATCAAGTTCTATTAATAGATTTCATGGTATGTGGGTAAATAACCCTACCCCTTGGAAAAGTGAGAAAAACCCTGATAGCTGTGCAGTTTCCTTTCTTGATCTCTAAATATTTTAAGTTTCTCCCCTTCCCCACTGTTTAAATATGTCATTACTAATCCAGTTATCCTCTCATATAGCTTTCTTCTAACTAATATTTTCAAGAACTCAGAAACAAAAAAGAAATAAAAAAGCCCCCTTCATTAAAGGTAGGTGGTTCCCACTGTATGGATAATGGGGGATCATTTTCCCCACAGTTGGAGAGGCATCAGATATACAATGAAACATGGCATACCTGGAGAAGAATTATAACATAAGGGGGTGGTGATATCTTAATCTGCTCTAGCTGCTCTAGCAAAATTCCAGAATGTGTCACTTAAACTACAAGCATTTATTACTCATAGAAACTGAGAACTCCAAGATCACAGTGCCAGTAGATTGGTGTGTCTGGCAATACTTTTCTTGGTTTCCTGTAAGCTACCTTCTCATTGTGTCCTCACATGGTGGAGAGAAACATTATCTCTATTGTCTGTCTTCCCATAAAGACATTAATCCCATTTATAAGTGTTCCATTCGCATGACACAATTACCTCGCAAAGATCCCATCTCCAAATACCTTCTCATTGGGGATGAGTGGGGTGGAGGGGCCCATAAAGTATTTTTAGCAGGAAAGATAGATACCAAGGAAATCTGTGAAATGGAGTAGCCAGGATAGAAAGGTGTATTTTTCTGTGAGATCTGTGATCCCAATAACAAAATCCTCAAAAAAAGAGTAATTCTATATTCATTCTACTCAATTCATTTTCTCTCCCCTTTACCTTCCTTCTCAGAATGAATTTTTAGACATATGCAGAATCCTCACAGTAAATATTGACAGCTCTGCCTAAGATTATAAAAGATATGTTAAAATGGTAAAAATGCTACTAAAAAACTGTCCGCACTTTCTCATTTCCATACAAGTCCCAGGAAAGCAGCACATCTGTGCAGAAGTTTGAAGCATCATTTTGTGCTTTTCAAACCAGTAAGCCTCACTTCTTCCCCAAAAAATTGCTGCTGAGGCTGTTGAAGATGTGAAGTGGCAAGGTAACACTAACCTTTAACATTCTTACGTTTCAAATTTGTTAGCTGTGGAAGTTATTTCCATTTTGTTAATGAATACATGCAGTTCAGACTTCCAGAGACAATGAGCATTTAAGTTCCAGTGATGACAGGGCATTTAACACAGCAACCCATGTCCTTCATAATTCAATCACCCCCTCTTGTTTCATCTCAGCCTGCCAAGAAAGGCTTCCCCTATGCTCTCAGAAGCTATGGATTCATGACTTTCTTTTTTTTTTTTTAATTGATCTTTTTCATTCTTTATCTCTTTTGTTTTCTTAAGATTTTGTTTATTTATGCATACAAGAGCTAGGGTACAGGTCAGAGGCATGGTGGAGGTGAGAGAGAGAGAAGGGAGCAGAACAGGAAGATCAACTGAGGGGAGCAGTGGGCAAGGCAAGAGAAGTCTGCTGAGCCATGTAGGTCCCCTCCCTGGCCAGAGATCCAACTTGCACTGCAGTGTCTGCGGAAGCCCCACCATGAGGCACTCAACCACTTGCACCACCAGGGAGTTCTCCCTATTTATACCATCTTTCTTTCTATTCAAATCAGATAAGCCCTCTCCCTCCTGCACTTCCATTACCTGTGTTCTCATTGCATCTGTATCTAATTTGTATGAACCAAGAATCTAAAAATCTACTTAAATTTTACTTTTTAAGTCTGCATCTAGTTCTTCATAAACTGTCTACTTTTTTACGGGGAGGGATTACAACTTCTTAATCTTTGTTTCAGCTTTACATTTTAATACATAATGGCATTCATTTTCCATTCATTATGTCATTATGACATTCAGTGGATTTTCTTAATCCTTAAGATACTATAATAGCAACCACCTGACCCATGTCTTTAAGCCTGGGAATTATAATACTCTTAGAACTTCCAGTTACCATGACCGGCTTCTCTTTGCCAGGAGTTACTCTGGATTCCACTCTTCCCAAAGGTACCATAAGCCAAAATGTTCCATAATAAATGTTTATTTCAAACACTCTTCCCTATAGTCCTCAACAGTGAGTGATGGGCATTGGTGTTTAATATCCCAGCCACCTTTTGAATTCTGAGACAGGTGTTCTGCACCTTTTCCTACAGTTCTCTAGCTCATCAGTTTCTCAAATTTGAATGAGCATCAAAACCACCTGCACAGCTTATTGGACCACATTGCCGAGCCCACAGAAGAGTACTTGATTCAGTAGATCTGAGTGCACCTGAGAATCTGCTGTTCTAACCAGTGCCCAGATAACAATACTTTTTGACCATGACCCACACTTTGAAAAGCAGTCTTTGCCCCAGTGCATCACAGTGGTAACTTACTTCCTCATCTATCCTTCATTAACTATCTTTGGTACCCTCTTCTCTTTGTTCCCCTTCCAATGTTTCTGGAATTATTTTGCAAGGAAACTATTTATATTCTATATTTAATTTGGAATATGCTTACAGGAAAACACAAAAAAAGACAATCACTATGTAATTACTCTTACTTTAGTGCACATGAAAACCTCCTTAGAGGTTAGAGAGATTAGGTACCTTGTCCTTAGTCACAAACTGAAATGTCGACCTGCTAAGTCAACTACATGATAGTATCTCTTGGCATAATAATTTCCCCATATAAAGCAATCTACAAATGTTAGATTTGATTTGAAGTTTGGCAAATGCTGAGAAAAGGGGAAGGCTCAGTTAGTGGGCCCTATGCAGTGAACTTCAGCATGCAAGATTCAACCCAAAAGCAGACACAGAGAGAAACAAAAAGTGCTTATTTACACAGGTAGTAAAAGATAGAAACAATAGAGAGAGAAAACAAGGAAAGAAAAAATTATTGGCCTGAACATTGCCAAATACCATCTGTCCCACCCCAAGTAGCATTGCTTGAGCAGAAACAAGTGTCCAAACCAAAACTGCAAGTGGCAAGATTGTGACTGTTCATTGCAGAGAACAAGGTCCAAGTTGAAGGCTCATATGACAAAATGTGACTGTCCAAGACTGGAGTTCAAGCAGGAGCTGCACTGTGAAGCTGCACTTCCCCATTAAGCTGAGACCAGAGGACAAGCAGAAACCAGTCACAGGTGGAAAAAAGTGCAGCCATCAGTCTACTGTGAATTAGAAGTCAATGGAAAGAAAGAGACCGGCCCTCCCCTGCTATTCTAAAGATTGAATCTTGGCTATACTCCACTCTTCCATCCTAGCAGTGCCCATACAGGAAGTCAGAGGGTAGAGCAGAAAGCTATTTCCATTCCTATGGAGCTAGCCATGGTACTAATGGGTACCCAACTAAATGGCTTGGAGAGGATTGGGGGGGAGGCAGAGTCCTTTTGAATCCAGAAGCAGCAATGCCTAGTGGCCCAGCTGGCTTTGAGCTCAGCCATCAGTGGGAGCAGGAAGCCCCAAAACAGGGCAACTGCTGTGAGGTACAATGGCCTTTGTGGCCCCATAAGTCTTAATTAGAGAGTGTTTCTCAAACAGAATTAAATTCAATGGTGTTGATTAACTAGCTCACAAGAATTAGGTTTGGAAGTCTCAAGTGTTTCACTGTAAGTATTTAAAGTCATGCATTCAGAAGGACAGCCAGATTTGTTTAAGCAAATCTCCCAGCCCAGCACCTAAAGAATAAAATTAACTTAATGTTGCATTGACATTGTGGTTTCTTTATGACACTGAGGTCTGCTGTCATACTCTGAAAACTCAAACACCAGCATAGAGAATTTTCCAGCTGCATGACTTTTGGAGTATGAATATGATCATGGACCCCCTGTAGATTATTAGATACACTCTCTGCTGTCACTGCTGTACTTTGATATATTGTATATTAACCAAGAGCCCAGATCCCTCTAACTTCAATATGTGTCATTTTTGCCTCAGTTTACCACCCTTAAACTCTTAAAAATAATTGTGTTAATTTTATTCTCTTTCTTTTTTTATGGATGATGGGATTTTTCTCCATGTAGAATAAAGCATGCATTGCCTTTTTTTTTTTTTTTTGGAGTAGTCTTATGATTAAGTCAGATCACTCTTTAAACAGTCTTGTCAAAAAATTTAGAGGTGGTTGAATACTCAAATCTCAAAGCAAGACAGAACTCTGGCTTCATAAATTAGTCAATCACCTTGCATTAGGTACTCAGAGAGAATTGTGCATAAGAGGAAACAGGAAAATAATATGTAATTGCATGAACAACTCACTTCATTAGTTTCCTTGGGATTAAGCTTGTACCATCTACAGTAGCTTTGACAGCAAGGGAAGAGAAACAATGGGAAAACTATGTGCAATTTTCATAACTTATTCTGTAATAAAATGGAATTTGACTTGTGTGATAAGCTAAAAAAAAGAGCACTTAAATATAAATTTCAAGTTGATTTATTTTTAATTAATTTCAGTGATGGTGATACAAGCCAGATTTTTTAGCTAGGGAGTTAGGACAATATCAAAACAATCAAAAAATATAAAAGTGGAAAAAGAAGTTAGTTTTGGATATTCTGTGGAACATGTCAGTGTAACTTCCACCATAAGAAGAGATACTTTTTTTTTTATTAAAATATTTTACTTTAAGTCAATGGTTCAGAGTTCTTATAGACAGCTCTGTGGAGCAGACTCATTGAATAAAAGCTGCTATATTGTCAGTTCTTTATCTTAAGTCCATCTGCACAGAAAAAAAAAAGACATGTATTTTGAAGCAACTAAGCATTGTACCTACTAAGTGTCTGATGGTCACAAAATACTACTCCTATTATTAAAAAAAAAAAAAAAAAAAAACCTGTGAGTGTGTTGCCTCCACTTCCTTCTTTTTAGTCAGAAAAGCTTTGACTATTCTAGGTTTTTTGTCTTTCCATTTCTTTGTATCTTCTTCTATTTCTTTTAACGATGTTTATAATTTTCATTGTAAAGGTCCCTCACCTCTTTTGTTAGGTTTATTCCCAAGTATTTGTTTGTTTGTTTTTTTGTTTGTTTCAATTATAAAAGGGATGATTTCTTCTTCTTCAGATTGGTTATTTGTATATAGGAAGGTTACTGATTTTTGCATGTTGATTTTGTATCCTGCTATTTTACTAAACTGGCTGATTAGTTTGATTAGATTGGATTTTCTGTAGAGTTTTTAGGGTTCTTTATGTATATTATCATATCATCTATAAATAGTGATAGTTTTACTTCTTCCTTTCCTATTTGGATTTCTGTATGCTTTTTTCTTGTTTTATTGCTCTGGCTAGGACTTCCAGTATTATATTGAAGAGCAGTGTTGAAAGTGGACATCCTTATCTTGTTCTAGACCTCAAAGGGAAGGTCTTCAGTTTGCCACCACTGAGAATGCTATGGGTTTGTCATATATTGCTTTTATTATATTGATGTATGTTCCTTCTATCCTGAGAGTTTCAAGGGTCTTTATCATAAATGGATACTGAACTTTGTAGAATGCTTTCTCAGCATCTATTTATATGATCATATGGTTTTTATTTTTCGTTCTGTTGATGTGTTGGATTTCATTAATTGACTTTTGGATGCCAAACCATCCTTGTTCCCCTGAAATAAATCCCACTGGGTCATGGTGAATTATCTTTTTGATGCATTGTTGGATTCTGTTGGCTAGGATTTTGTTGAGAATTTTTGTATCGGTGTTCATTAGAGAGATTGACCTGTAGTTTGTGTGTGCATGTGTGTTGTCTTTATTTGGTTAAGGTATTAGTGTAATGTTGGTTTCATAAAACACATTTTGTTGTATACCTTCCTTCTCAATTTTTTGAAAGAGTTTGTGCAGGACAAGCACTAGCTCATTTCTGAATGTTTGGTAGAATTCATTTGTAAAGCCATCTGGTCCTGAGCTTTTGTTTTTGAGTAGGGTTTTGATTACTGTTTCAATGTCACTACTTGTAATCTGTCTGTTTAGGTGTTCTATTTCTTCTTTGTCAAGCTATACTACAAAACCATTAAAATTAAAATAGCATGGTACTGGAATAAAAACAGACACACAGAACAATGGAATCAAATAGAAAACCCAGAAATAAAGCCACACATATATGAACAACTAATTTTTGACAAAGGAGGAAAGAATATAAAGTGAGACAAGGACAGTCTATTCAATAAATGGTGCTGGGAAACTGGACTGCTACATGCAAAAAAAGAAAAGAAAAAAGAAACTATACTACTGCCTCACACTATGCACAAAAACCAACTCAAAATGGATTAAGGAGTTAGACACAAGACCTGAAACCATAAACCATACAGAAGAAAAGTAGGCAACATTCTACATGACAGACATCTCAGTAACATCTTTAAAGACACAGCACATAAAGCAAAAATAGTGAAGGAAAAGATAAACAGCTGGGACTACATCAAACTAAAAAGCTTTTGACAGCAAAAGACACATTAACCAAAACAAAGAAACACTCCACTAAATGGAAGAAAATTTTTGCATACACTACTGACAAGGGATTGATCACAAAAATCTACAAAGAGCTGACCAGACTAAACAAAAACAAAGTAAACAATCCAATCAAAAATGGGCAGAGAAGCTAAAAAAGATCTTTCTCCAAAAAGAGCACCAGGAATTGAGGTGATGGTGCACTGGTGAATGGTGGTGGGAAACCCATGGGGACCACAATTGACATCTAATATGTAATAAAGGAAAAAAAATCTTTCTCCAAAGAGGAAATACAAATGCCAACAAGTATATGAAAAAATGCTCAACATCTCTTGTAATCAGAGAAATGCAAAGCGAAACCACAATGAGATACCAGCCTCACATCAGTGAGAGAATGGCACATATCAAAAAAAGAAAAAAACAAAAACAAAAATTAGCAACAAGTGTTGGTGAGGATGTGGAGAAAAAGGAACTCTACTATGCTGCTGGTGGGAATGTAAACTTGTCCAACCACTATGGAAAGCTGTGTAGAGTTTCCTCAAACTACTAAAAATGGAGCTCCCACATGATCCACCAATCCCACTCCTAGGAATTTACCCAAAGGACACAAAACCATAATTCGAAAGGACACCTGCAAACCTATGTTTGTTGTAGCACTTTTCACAATAGGCAAGCAATAGAAACAACCTAAATGCCCCAGAATAGATGACTGGATCAAGAAGATGTGGTATATATACACAATGGATTATTATGCAGCAATCAAAAAAAGATAAACGAATACAATTTGCAGCAACATGGGTGGAGATAGAAAGGATTATGCTCAGTGAAATAAGGCAGAAAGAAAAGGAAAAATATTGGATGGCTTCACTTATAGGAAGAATTAATTATAATAAATTAAAAATCAAAATCAACAGACAACTATAAATCTGAGACATTCCCTAGGGAGGAGGAGAGAGACAAAACAAAATGGGTGGGAAGAGCATAAGGGACTGTGGTGATGGTACACAGGTAAATTGATGATGAGAATTTCATGGGAACAAGAAAGATGCACTGTACAAAAAGAAAAATAATGTAAAATATATATATAAAAGAAAAGAAAAAAAGACACGCTTAATTCCAGGGACAGTTTCCTTTAAGCACATTCTGACAAGTTCTTTCACTCAAAAAGAAGATCCCTACTGGAGTTTAATATTCTGTAGTTGCCATCTTAAATTCTTAATAATATTTGAGTGTGTTGTCAGTCAGTCAAATCCCATAGGACAATAGGATATGTGTGGGAGGCTTATAACCTCTGCCTATGAGCAGGACTCCTCCCACTGCTCCTTGGGCCCTGGCTATGTGCTCAGCTACCTGTTTTCCCAAGCCCTGGCATCTGGGTACCCTGCTGGCCACCTTCTCCTGATCCTGCCTGGTGATGACTATTAGCCTCTGCTTTCAGCAGAGACCTAAGTTTGAATGCAAGTATGGCTGAGGCTAATTCCTAAACTATGAACATGGTGAAATGCCATGCCTGTGACTACATTATGCTACATAGCAAAGAGGGTTTTCAGAGGTAATTATGTTGTTCATCAGTTCACTTTGTATTTAATCAAAGGCAGATTACTCAAGTGAGCTGACTCCTACCAAATGGGACTTGTAAAAGCCGCGAATTTTCTCTAGGAGTGGAAAAGACAGACAAGTCAAGAGACAGTCAAAGTTTGAGAAGGACTTGGTGTATCACTGTGCACTGAAGATGGTGGGGTCAAGGAAAGAGGGAGGTCTCTGGGAGCAGAGAGCTAACAGCTTGACCTCATGTTTGATCTTTCAATAGTTTAGCCATGTCATCTTGAGCTTCTGGCCTGTGGAACTGTGAGCTAATAAATGAGTACTGTTTTAGGATGCTTAGTTTGTGATAATTTGTTACCTGGCAATAGAAGACTACTAAGTTTCTATTCTTCCTAAGTGGTAATTTGACATTTTTTAAAAAGAAGAATGCACTTATTATATTAAATTGATGGTTGATTAAAAAAACTTAAGGGCCTCCCTGGTGGCGTGGTGGGTTGAGCACCGCCCTGTGAAGCATCCACGGCACAGCAATGCAAGTACAATCCCCGCCAGGGAGGGGACCCACATGGCATGGCAGACTTCTCCTGCCTCGCACATTGCTCCCCTCAGTGGTGTGTTTCCGTTGATCTGCCTGTTCTGCTTCCCGGCTCTCTCTGGTGACTCCTCTCACCTCCCACATCTCTGTCCTGTACCCCAGCTCTAAATGCATAAATAAATAAATATTTTTTTAAAAAGGACTTAAAAGACCATTTTTTTTGTGTTTACATATACCTGCAAACAGTAGTCATCTATAAAATAATTTATGACAAGCCTGAAGAGTTTCATGAGCAATAACATTTATATTCCTGTTAAATAAAGATAATCGAGTATGCATCACAACATAAAAACCCTGTAGTGTTCTAAAACAAAATTATGGCTTCATCCAGTTCAAGCCCATATCTGTGCAGAAAACTATACAACTTAAGAGCCATATTACACTTTTTTATCTCTCTGAGATAAAAAAAATATTTTTAAGTATTCTTTAAAAGTATCAGAAGAAGAGGGGGTGTTTGCATGCTGGGGGTGTACAGGGAGAGAGAGAAAAAGAGACTAGTGGAGAGAGTCTGGTATATCATATGCCTTTTACTTCTGGGTTGTTTTTATTTTGTTCATAATCTGTTCATTGTATCTTTTGGATTAAAACTGTTTTACTGTGAAGTCTTTCGGGCCTTTTTATATGTCCCTTCAGCTCCTGTAAGAAACATGTTGGTGAATAACTGAAATAAAGAAAAGGGAGGGAGAATCTGTGTTGAAGGAAGTCCATCTGATGTATAGCCAGGAATCAGGTTTAGAAATATTGGAGTTGATACTAGTCCCTAGCTTACATATTTGTTCATGCGATATTCACACATTATCTTTCCTTCTGTAATTTGGGAGTAGAGGAGGATTTTGGGACCTCACTTATTTTGGTTCCCTTGGTTGGCTCAAAAATAATAAGTTATAATGACAAGTTGACAAGAGAGATTAATTCAAAAAAATAATTTAATTTTTTGCATATGGAGTCCATCAGATATGGAACCCAGTAAGTTCAAATTTTAGACAAAGAAGCAGAAGCAGGGCCTCCCTGGTGGTGCAGTGGGTTAAGCAACGCACTATGAAGCAAACTGCAGTCACTGTAGAATGAGTTCGATCCCTACTATGGGCCAGAGAGGGGTCCCACATGGCGAGGCAGACCTCTCCTGCCTTGCCCACTGCTCCCCTCAGCCGTGTACTTCCGTTGATCTGTCCCCGCTCTGTCTGTGGTGAATCCTCTCACCCCCCACACCTCTGGCCTGTACCCCAGTGCTTGTATGCATAAATAAATAAATCTTTTAAAAAAAAAAAAAAGCAGAAGCAATATTTTTGTGAAGATCACTGTATTTGCACACGGGCATTTCTTTGTTCTAAATCATGATGCCGCCATTATTTTTTCCTACTGAAGGAGACAGTTTATTAAAGGTTTTGATTGAGAAAAAGTAGAATTTATTTTCCAAGCTTATATTCTGATGTTATCTTATTATATCTTCATTTAAAAAATTAAGAATCAGAGAAAACTCCTGCTTTTGGAGAAACAGGTCACTAACCAACTATCTCTTTAATTCAAAATAATCCATATGCCATTTGGTTCTTCTTGGGACATTCTGATCTGGGACTAACAGTTCCTTTGACTTCTTCAATGAGCCACCCTCCAAATGTTGACATTTGAAATGTTCTAGGACAACCTTTCATCTATCCCTCTGCATCCTGCTAGCTACCCACCATCTCAATAGCATCTCTTTGTGGTAGAATATAACCATCATATCATTAGAATTAAACTTTCAGACTCCTCTCCTGAAGTATCTGATTCATCCAGAAAAAATTAAATCAATGATCCACTCTGAATAAATAAATTTTAAGTCAAAACCCATATTAAAAATTTGCACTTAATCCCCAATGGAGGAACATCAATTTCTGTGTGTGTATGTGTTGTGTGTGCCAGGAAACTCTTAAACACAGCTTGCTACCAACCATTATTTATGCTCTTTTCCTGAGCAGCACCTAATAACTGCTAATTAAGTCTTTTGTAGCCTGACTCTGAACTAATTAGGGTTAATTGAGCCTGCTTGTGCATTAGCTATTCTAGCTCTTGTCCTGGTAATCAGGATTTTGGAGCACATTGAATATTTAGTCAGTCTCTTAGCTTAGACTACTCTCCACTGGGCCTTCTACTACAGACTTTTGTTATCTGTAAGTGGATAACAGTGGGTCACTGTGCTTGATATGTACCTTGCTTGTGTGTGTGTGTGTGTGTGTGTGTGTGTGTATGTGAAATGAATCCCAGAACCTGGACAAGCAGTGGGGTTGGTGTCATATTATTTCAACTCTGATTTTTAACCATAATAAATAATCATTATGGAATAGCTCAGGGAATGAGAACAGAATTTATGATGTGTTGTGTTTGTGGTTCACAAATTAGACATTTTTAAAATCTTCCTTCTTAATCTTATTCATTGGTTACATGTCTATATCTTGACATTCATTTGGGGTTAGATGTACCTGAATCATAGAACTGGAGTACAAAGATAATTATAATTGTGATTGAAGCATGATAATTTTGTTTTATTGATAACCTCCATGAGAATCAGCTTCATTTCACCTTTTTTTCAAATCATTAGAAATCCATTCTTTCTTAGAAAAAAAATCTTCAACAAAAATTTGATCAATTAATTTGAAATTTTATTCAATGGTTCAGCTACCTTCATCATAAAAACAATTCTATACAAAACCATTTTTTAGCATGTGTGCTTATTAGTTTCTCATGGTTGTATTTCTCAAGGAAATTAAATTGAACAGGACTGAAAGATACTTTTTAACATCATTTAAGAACTTTTCTAATCCCACCAAGATGACTGGTTATTTAACGACTTCTTTATGTGTGTTCACTGGCATTCATAGAATTCATAGCAAATAATCTGGCCATATATTGGTATTTTTTTAATGAATATCTGGTGGGGAGGTAAAGAGGTCATTCCCATAGCAATGAGCATATATTACTTTTCTATCATATCTAATCTAAACTACTCAAATGTTTCTCAAATGAGTGAATTATTAATGTTAGTGGGTAAATGTGTCTGAGTAACTGTAATAAAATTACCTTTTCTATTTCTATTTTTATATATAGACTAGATAGTTATGTTATACAATTTCACTTTTTTTTTAAGTGAGAAATTGAAAGGACCTTAGAAATCATTAATTTTAACCTCCCCCTTTACAGATGGTGCTAGAAGACCAAGTTCACTCACAATGAATGGCAAAACTGAGATCCAAACTCGGTGGCCTCCTTGGTAGCACAAAGGGTTAAGCCCTAACTATGAAGCATCCACAGTCACTGCAGCATGAGTTCGATCCCCAGCCAGGGAGCTGACACACATGGCACGGCATACCTCTCCTGCCTCACCTGCTGCTCCCCTCATCAGTGTATTTCAGTAGATCTGACTGTTCTGTTCTCTACTCTGTCTCCAGTGAATCCTCTCACCTCCTGCACCTCTGGCTTTTACCCCAGTTCTTGTATGTATAAATAAATAAATCTTTATTTGAAAAAAAAAACCAAAAACTTAGATCCAAACTCAGACAAAGTTGGTCTACTAAAGGTAGGTTTCATCATGAATGGAAATTCTGAACACTGGTATTGTGCTTGTTTAGAAGTAGGAAGCATCTTAATCTGCAGAAACATGACCAAGCTAGTTACAAAGGACCAAATTGCACTAATGCCCATAGAACATCCTGAAGCAATAGCCCATTTAACAGCAGGCTACTGGTGAATATTTATTTATTTTATGAAATTTCATAAATGTGGTCCAAAGAAAAGTCTTCATTATAGAACTTTTATTTTAGAATAGAATATTCCCTTTAAAATCATATCCAAGAAATACAATGAACTACCTATCTATATATAGATGTGCCCATACTTGTAAAGATTCAGATAAAGTAGTATGTAAATGATTATATATAAATTTGCAAATAAAGACTATGAATGAGTTTTGGCACCTTAAAATTAAATCCAAAATTAATCAATAAAACTAATATTTTATATATTTCCATTGAGCCCATAAAAATCTTGTTTTAATGGTTTTAAACCTATTATCCTTTTTTTTATTTAATTAATTATATTTGACATCATCTGTAGTCCCCAAAGAGTACCTACCACCATTCCACCCATGCACCATCACCTCAGTCCTTTGTGTTCTTTCTGCCCTCATCCTCATCTTTGCCCTCCCCTCTTTTCCCTACTACCCCATGGTCCCTTTGGTTTATCTTTGACCTTTTGGTTATAATTGCCCATTCCTTGTAGTTGTTGCTCTTTCATATTCCTTCTAATAGGGAAGCCATCTGATATTTTTCTCTTGCCTTCTGACTTGTTTCACTGAGTAGAATTCCTTCTAGTTCCATCCATGTTTCTATAAATGTCCTTAGCTTCTGATTTTTGATTGCTGAATAATGTTCCATTGTGTATATGTAACACATCTTCTTGATCCAGTCATCTACTTTTGGGCATTTGGGTTGTTTCCAGGTCTTACAACTTACAAATAGTGTTGCAATAAACATAGGAGTACAGGTGCTCTTTTGGATTGGTGTTGTTGGGTCCTTTGGGTAGATGCCTAGGAGTAGGATTGACGGATCATATGGTAGTTCCATTTCTAGTAGACTGAGGAACCTCCATACAACCGTCCATAATGGTTGGATTAGCTTGCATTCCCACCAGCAGTGTACTAGGGTTCCATTTTTTCCACATCCTCGCCAGCATTTGTTGTTGTTGGTTTTTTTGATGTATGACATTCTTACCAGTGTAAGGTGGTATCTCATTGTGGTCTTAATTTGCATTTCCCTGATTTTGAGGGATGCTGAACATTTTTCCATGTGCCTGTTAGCCATGTGAATGTCCTCTTTGGAGAAGTATCTTTTAAGTTCTTCTGCCCATTTTTTCATTGGGTTTTTTACTTTATTTTTCTTGAGTCTTTTGAGTTCTTTGTATATCTTTGTGATAAGACCCTTGTCTGTTGTGTGGATTGTAAAGATTTTCTCCCATTCAGTGGGGTTTCTTTTTGTTCTGTTTAATGCTTCCTTTGCTCTACAGAAGCTTTTTATCTTGATGTAGTCCCACCTATTTATCTTCTCTCTCATTTTCATTGCTTTGGGGACTGCCACCTCGAAGGCACTGTTGAGATGTATGTCTTTCAGTGTTTTACCTATGTTTTCCTCTATGTATTTTATAGTTTCGGGTCTT
>JAGFMF010011796.1:1666999-1750669 GCA_019455555.1 Galemys pyrenaicus | reverse complement strand
ATTGAATCTGTAAATTGCTTTTGGTAAGATGGCCATTTTGATAATGTTGATTCTTCCTATCCATGAACAGGGGATATCTTTCCATTTCTTTGTGTCCTCCTCTGTTTCTTTCAACAGTGTTTTATAATTTTCTCTATATAGGTCTTTTGTTTATTTTCTTAGGTTGATTCCCAAGTATTTGATTTTCTTGGTTTCAATTGGGTATATTTTACTTGATTTCTTCTTCTTTGGATTGGTTTTTTGTGTATAGGAAGGCTACTGACTTTTGTGCATTGATTTGTATCCTACTACTTTACTGAATTGACTGATTATTTTAATTAGTTTTTCCATGGATCTTTTAGGATTTTCCAAGTATATTATCATATAGTCTGCAAATAATGACAGTTTTACTTCCTCTTTCCTGGTTTGTATTCCCTGTATGTCCTTTTCCTGTCTTATTGCTCTGGCTAGGACTTCCGGTACTATGTTGAATAGCAGTGGGGAAAGCGGACATCCTTGTCTTGTTCCTAATCTTAAGGGGAATGCTTTCAGTTTTCCACTGTTCAGGATGATATTTGCAGTGGGTTTGTCATATATAGCTTGTACCATGTTGAGGAATGATCCTTCTATTCTGAGGGTTTTGAGAGCCTTCATCATGGATGGGTGTTGGACTTTGTCAAATGCCTTTTCTGCATTGATTGATATGATCATATGGTTTTTGTTCTTCTTTTTGTTGATATTGTGGATTACATAGATTGATTTCCATATTTTGAACCATCCTTGGGCTTCAGGAATAAATCTCACATGATCGTGGTCAATTAGCCTTTTAATGCATTGTTGTATTCTATTGGCTAGAATTTTGTTGAGAATTTTTGCATCCATGTTCATTAGGGAGATTGGTCTGTAGTTCTCTTTTTTTTGTACTCTTTGTTTGGTTTTGGTATTAGTGTAATATTGGCTTCATAGAACATATTTGGCAGTGTTCCTTTTTTCTCAATTTCTTGAAAGAGTTTGTATAGGGTGGGTACAGGTTCATTTCTGAATGTTTGGTAGAATTCATTTGTGAAGCCGTCTGGTCCTGGGATTTTGTTTTTAGGGAGTGTTTTGATCACTGCTTCAATTTCACTACTTGTGATTGGTCCATTTAAGTATTCTATTTCTTCTTTGTTTAACTTCAGATGGTCATATCATTCTAAGAACTGGTCCATTTCTTCTAAATTGTTAAGCTTTTTGCATATAGCTGCTCATAGTATTGTCTGATTATTCTTTGAATCTCTTTTGCATCTGTTGTAATTTCTCCTCTTTCATTTGTGATCCTATTTATTTGTGTTTTCTCTTGGTTATTTTTTGTTAGTCTGGCTAAAGGTTTATCTATTTTGTTTATTTTGTCAAAGAACCAACTTTTGGTTTCATTGATCTTTTGGATTGTTTTTTTGATTTCTATTTCATTTATTTCTGCTTTAATTTTTATAATTCTCTCTGCTGCTGGTTTTTGGATCCTTTTGCTGCTCTTTTTCTAGGTCATTGAGATGTGAGATTAGATTGTTTCTTTGGTTTTTTCTTGTTTGTTGATGTGAGCCTGGATTGCTATGAACTTCCCTCTTAGAACTGCTTTTGCTGCATCCAATACATTTTGGAATGGGATGTCCTCCTTATCTTCAGTTCAAAGTATCTTTTAAATTTCCTCTGTAATCTCTTCTATAATCCACTGTTTTTCCAGTAGTGCAGGTTTCAATCTCCATGATGTGGGTGGGTTTCTAGTTTTCTTTTCGTGATTTACTTCTAATTTGATACCTTTGTGATCAGTGAATATAGTTGGGATGATTCTGATCTTGTTGTATTTGCTTATGTTGGTCTTGTGGCCCAGAACGTGATCTATTCTGGAATATGATCCATGGCATTTGAGAAAAACGTTTACTCTGACTTTTTTGGGTGGAAAGTTCTATAGATGTCTCTTAGATTCATGGTTTCTTTGTCTCTATTGAGGGCTCTGGATTCTTTGTTTATTTTTTGTCTTATTGATCTGTCCATTGATGAGAGTGGGGTGTTGAAGTCTCCTACTATATAAATGTTTTCTTTAATCCTTTCTTTCATGGCTGATAGTAATTGTCTGATATATTTTGGTGCCCCTTCATTTGGAATATATATGTTGATGAGTGTTATATTTTCTTGAAATACTGTACCCTTGACCATTATATAGTGCCCTTCTTTGTCTTTTATTACCTTTTTTATTTTGAAGTCTATCTTGTCTGATGTAAGTATGGCTGTTCCTGCTTTCTTTTTTGGTCCATTAGCTTGTAGGATTGTTTTTCCAGCCTTTTACTTTCAGTCTATGCCTATCTTTTGTGTTTAAATGTGTTTCTTGAAGACAGCAGAAGGTTGGATTGTATTTTTTAATCCAGCTTACTACTCTGTCTTTGTATTGCTGAGTTTAGTCCATTTACATTTAGAGTTAAAATTGTTATGCTGGTATCTGTGTTCACCATTTTTTCTTTTTGTGTTATGGTTTCCCTCATCTTATACTGTTCCTATTTTCATTGTCTAATGGTTTTGGCTTTAGTGCTTGTTGTAGAATTTTTTGGAGAGGTTTGGTCATGCTGTATTTCTGGAGTTTCTGATATGATTCTTTTACATGAGTTAAAAAATACTGCCAACTATTGGCAGTGCATTGATATAATATCTAATTACTTCAGTAAGTAGGGGAAATAATCGAATCTATTATTGTGACTTAAAAAACTGAAGTTTAAAGCATGCAGGCTGCTCTTAAGATTTATGATCATACTAATCAAATTGATGTCAGCATTTATTTCGTAATGGGAATTTTGTGACTGAGGAAAACAACTATGATGGCTGAAAACAAGTTAAATGGATTTTGACCAAAGTATTGTTCCAGAGAATGATGTAAACAGTATGGCAGGTTTCCTCAGGGAATTCCTCCATTTCTTTCCCTCATAGGCCCCTGCATTATAGTGTGATTAAAATTATAGACAATTCTTAACTTTTGGCATATGATTACTATTATAAGCAATTCTTGGGTGATAAGCAGTATGCAGAGTGTTTAATTAGAATTAACCTACTTATTATTATTTATTATTGTATCAGTTTTGAAGCACTATCTTGATTGTACTAGGAATTTAATTTATAGAGGTTGACTTTAATTTATAAAGGTGATGACACATATTGGTCAATGCCATTTAAAGTTTTATTTGCCAGGGCCTCTCTAGTGGCACAAGGGTTAAGCACAGCACTATGAAACTATCCACAGCCACTGCAGCATGAGTTTGATCCCCAGCCAGGAAAGTGACCTATATAGTGCAGCAAACCTCTCCTGCCTCACCCAGTGCTCCCCTCAGCAGTGTATTTCAATAAATCTGCTCCCCTTTCTGTCTCTGGTGAATCATCTCATCCCCTGCTCCTTTGGCCTACACTCCAGCTCTTGTATGAATAAAATATAAATAAATCATTAGATAAATAAATAAAGTTTATTAGTCACAGTTCCCAAGAGAAAGCAAAGTACCCAGGTTTGTCTATGGGCAGAAGGAGCAAAGAAGAAAGCATGGCCCAGAGTTTGATTATGGTTTTCTTGGGAGGGAATGGAGGAAGTGGGGTAGACAAGTTCAGGGCTGAGCAATTTAAATAATTTTATCAAGTTCTGAGCCATACGGTGGTCTCTAGTTATTTGGTACCTCACTCTAGGATGATTTAGAGTGGGGAAATATTGATTTGGTGTGAGAGACAATGGAAGAGAATGCTGGGGTGGGGGCTTTGGATTGATTGGTTTTTATGTGAAAGGTATGCTCACAGGAGTCCTTTACTTTCTTGGAATTAACAAGCCCTCCTACAGGCTATCTCTCTCTGGCTAGCAGGATGCCAAAACCTCATAAATTATAGAAAATAAAAAACATGATTAATACAACCATCCCTTAAGCCTTTTCTCCACTCTTCTTGGTCTGTTCAGCTTCAAAAAAGAGAGATTGGTCAAGGGAGGAATTAAGCTGAAATGAGGAAGTCATGGATTTAATTGGGTTTCATGCATAAGTTTTTTTTTTTTTTCTATTTGACTATGTTGTAATGTTTCCCATCATTCCCATCATTCCAAAAATTAGAGAATTGATTTTTGAGCAACAAATATCATACAGATGTGTGTACCATTTGCTAGTACTTAGACAGGCTGTGGGTTTACATTTAAAACACTACTTGATATATATTTTATGCAATCTTCTCTCCCTTCAGAAACATCACACACACACAAGGACATATAAACACCAAAAACAAGAAGAATTTGGAAATACTAAATTCAAATAACTCCAGATTGAATAATTTAGAATAGTCATAAATTTAAATCTAATATTTTGCTGAATTCCTGCATTCTGTATTTGAGGAACTGAATTCAGATGTTCACATTTCATTATATATTTTGCTTTTCTTGTCTAGTACTTCCCTTTTCTTCCTCCCATATTACCTATCTCTTCTCACTCTATCTTCCTTTTTATCTTCTTTTATGAAAAAAATTATTAAATTTATAAAGTGGCTGACAAATTAAATTCACACAAAGCTTATAAAAATATATCACTATTTTCAAAGCACTTAAGTAACAGTAGAAATATCTAGAATGCTCACTGGGAATTCTTGGATTTATTCTATAAAGAGTGTGTAAAGAAGATACAGGGAACAAGGTGATATAAGTGTGATGAAGGACTCAGGACTGTGTTGACAAAGGAAGCAACTCAAGCTGAGATGGGACAAGGCTTTGAAAGCTAGACAAAGGACACAGACATACCAGACAAACCATGAGAACATGTGCTTGGAGTTAAAGTAAAATCTGTGTTTTCAGGGAACTGGTAAGTATTTGAAACTAACTGAAGCTTAGAGATCATGGGAAGTAGAATATACAAGTGAAAAATAAAGTAGGGCCATGTCATGACAGTTCTTTTATGCCATGCTGTAGAATTTAGAATTTATTTTTTCCATTCACAAATATTGAAAAGTTATTCTTAAACACCATGTGAACACTGAGATATGGAAGAATATACAAAGTCTTCACCGTTTTAGTGCAAGTACATAAACAAATGGACATATGAAATTGTTCTGGAAGGCGATACCTGTAAGGTGATGGACTGAGTTATGGATGCAGTTTTAGGCAGCGTGATCAAGAAAACTCCCCTAAAACAAGTCATTTAGACAAGGATTTATTGATCTTCAAAAGTGGCAATCCAACAGATTGAAGGAATGAGAAGTATTCCAGGTAGAGGCAGAGAGGATTTTAGGCTATCTGAGAAAACTAGAAATGACCACAAGCTATGCACTGTGTGAAAGGTGGTGGGTGGTGGGAAGAAAGGTTGGAAAAGTGACAGAGTCTTACCTATACGACCACATAAGTGAGAGGGGTATTAAATTTCATTCTGTGATGGGGGAATTTTGAGAGCTAAGACAAGTCACATAACATGATTTATATTTCAAAAATGTAACTTTGATGTTTTACATCTTAACTGGAGATTAGTTTCACAAATATGTATATCAAAATTCATCTGTGCATTTTCTGAAAACTATACCTCAAAAAAATTTAGATTACACTGTGTAGGAGATTCATGTATAGCCACATTCTGGAAATAAAAGCTAAACAACTCAGCATTAATTAGAGTCATTGAAAGCTGAAAAAAATAGGATCAGATTTATGTTTTTTAAAAGATAACCTGGTCAATGGAATGCAAAATTACTGGAGATCCTGCATTGGGGAACCTGATTAGTAATGCACTACTGTAGTAGCACAGGTAGGAAGAAGGGCCAAGGTAGCACTGACAAAAAAATGGGGGACTAACATATTCAGGAAATGAAATTTTTATGATCTAACCATTGGACAAGGGAAGTAGGAGGGAGAAGATTCTAAAGTGAATGATTCTTAGGTTTTTAGTTTTGGAAATTTGAGAGAACACAATATATTCATTGAGACTGAAATTATGCAAGAAGGAAATGATTTGGGAGAGCAGTTCCTTTTGCAACATGTTTAGTTTGATAAGTTTACCTAACACATATGTATAAATGACCAATATGCACTTCGAGATAGAGGTCCAGGAACTGAAAGTGGTCTATCTGTAAATAAAAATTTGTGACTTGTTTAAAAAGTGAATATTGGTTAAAACTACAAGTATGAATATGAATCCCTAAGAAGTCCTTACTCATAGTTGATAGGATTCAACGTGTCATGGCTAGTTCTTTATGTAAATGGCTGAGTTGCTTCTCCATAGTCCATATCATTTAAACAAGTCTGTCTTGGAAAATGAAAATATCCACCTGCTTAACTGTCCATAGAGACCACAAGGCATGGAACGGCAGGCAACTCCTAGTTGCTGAAAGCAGCACTGGACCCAAAGCTAACAAGGAAATGAGAACCTCATGGCTATAGTTGTAAGGAAATGAATTCTGCCCATGGACTGTGAGCTCAGAACGAGATCCTAAGTGCCGGGTGAGAAGCACAGTCTGGTGAACAGCTTGGTTTCAGGACCATTAAATCCTTCTGTGCTTGGACTTCTGACTTACAGAAACTGTGAGCTAATTAAGTGGGTGTGGCTTTAAGTTGTGCCATTTGTCGTTCAACAGTAGGATGCTATTATTCACTTAATAGCTGTTTTTCAAGCTGAGACTCAGAAAGGTTAGGCAACATATCCTAGCTCCTATGACAGTAAGTGGAACAGCAAAGATTGTAACCCTGGGGTATCTGACTCTGAAAGCCCTACTTCCTTCATCCGTTCATGCAGGGAAACACCGAGTCAGCATTCCTCTTCTAGTCATCACCAAGAAGGTGGTGCCATGGGCAGACCAGGAGCTCAATGTCCTCACTGGCAGCATTTCTTTGTGCCTCTGAGCTGCTCTCCCCCTGCCATACCTACAACACACAGTCAACTTCCTCTTCAGCCTACATCTATCCCACTCCAGGGGAGCAGTGCATGTTCTATTCCTGTACCAATTAATCTTTGACCACTAGTACTGCCCAACAGAGGTAGGGAGAGTGAAATGGACTTTGCTTTATTTTTAGGGACTGAGTTGAAACCTCTAATTTATTTCACCTTGTTTGTAAAGCATCAGCTAATGATTTTGGTTCACTACTCACCTGGACTAGATTCAGGGCAGTGGTTTAGGTGAAATCACAGGAGAGCACAGTTAGGGCAGGAGTCAGCCTACTTTCCTGTCTGAGCTCTGATTCATCTTCTCCCAGGTTCAAAGGCTTAGGTAACCAAGGAAACACTTACTGTGGTCTTATAAAAAGATGGCTATATCTTAATGACAATTCATACCTAAACAGCTACATAATTCAGTCCTCTATATACTTCTGATAAACCCGACAATTATTCCCTCTATGTCAATAGCAACATAAACTCAAAAAATATGTTCCTTAACTCTTTATCTTTAACATGGAAATAGTAACTTATGGAAATATTGTAAAGATAAAATGTGAAAGTATATTAAAACCTATAGTATTTACACTTAGGATGTTATTATAATCAAGTATTTTATATAAAGCAAAAAATAACATTTGAAACTAAGCATGTATAACCTGCTAAAGGTGGGTACTGTGTTAAACCTCTCTTTTTCTCTCCTTCTACATACACATTTTCTTTTTATTTTTTTTTCTGAAATAGGATGATCCATTTTAACATTTTCAATCCATTCTTATATCACCTTGAAAAAAACTTAGATGTGTGTTAAGAGAACTCAGTTACACTGTTTTATACTTCCTGACCTCTTAAGAGACAAAGGTGGTATTACTTCAGCTGAGTCTGCACTTTTCTTAAAGTTGAGTAGTATTACCTGGGATAAATGGGGTTGTATTGGTACCAGCTTTATCAGACCATATACCATATAGGCTAGAGAAAACTTCCAAATGAGGTGCTGAAATTGTAGGGGGGAAATTGAATTTTTCATCTCCTAAAAGGGAATTACCCTCAACAGTGAGTGAGAAAGAAGAAACATTGCAGAAGGAGTATAAGAGAGTTACTTAAAACACATTTTTATGCATTGGACAACAGCAAGAAATTTGTCAGCATTGGGCAGCATTATGGTTTGCCAGAGCTATAAAAAGGTTATGCAAACAGTAACCCGAAAGGAATAAAAACACATTAGAATTTATAGGTCTAAATTGCTCACTATGTAAATGAAGCTTTCAAATATATATGGTTTATGGAAATTAATGCCTTATATTTATTACTCAGCTCCAAGATTAAAATTGGAACCACACTGATTAGGTAACATTGCAAATCAATTCCCATAGAGAGAAATAATAATAATACATCAAAGGACAAATACTCTGATTAAACAAGTTGATATGTAAGAAGAAAAAAGACATGCCTTTCTTGACTGCTGTTCTGAATGCTAGTCAGTTTTCTTCTTATTCTTCCCAAAACAATGAACTGAAAGTAAACAGACAAGCTGGTTATGACACTTCCTATTTCAGTAAACACATGGAGGGGGAAAAACAGGGGGAGAGAAAGATCTGGGCTCCTTTCCTGAAAGTTAAATATCAAATCATGGTGATGCTTTTATTGCTGAATATGCCAACACTTCAAGTGCTACAATCGATGTTGCATTTATAGCAAAGAAAGGGCAGGGAAGCAAGTCATGTATTACTGGACTATCCTTTAATCCAAGACTCTCAGTTTCCTTTATTTCTTTCAAATAGGAGAGGAAAGTCATAAGGTGGGGAAGGTGATATTTTTTTCCTTTCAATAATTTTATTCTTTACAAAATGCACAAATACATAACAGAACAAAATTTCTAACGTATTTTTATATTAAAGAAGCAGGTACCTATCACCATCCTAAATTACTGAACACACTTATCTCTGGGACGCTCATCTTCCAGTTCTAGTGGCAAGAGGAAAATGGAATTGAAATTAGGTGGGATGTGATCTCTGTCAGGGACAGAGAGTCATTTCACAACAAGGATTGTGGGCCACTAGGGTTCAGTAGATAAAAGTATGGGGATGTTCCCTTGGGTCCATTGACCCCAGAGGAGTTGAGCCAGGCACCAGCCGAGGGCCCACATTCTCTGCCCCAGTGGTCTGTTCTACTGGACAAAGGCCAAAAACTGAGTTATTGAAACAGTGAGCTGAATGTGGTGCTGGGCAAGATTTTGCATGACTGTGAAGCTCCAAAGCATTTGTGATACCTGTGAGGCAGTGTTCATGCCTCCCACTCCTTGCACAGGCAAGGGAAGGAGTGCCCCATTAGAAGTTATTCTGGTCACTTTAGTAGACATTAGAGGATTCTCATGAGCTACTTCAGTGTAAGCCTCTGTTTTAAGGGTTGTCTCCTTCTAAGTTATGATGTTACTGCAAAGATAGTAATAGCATTCATAATTTATTTCAGTCCAGTGTATTAATGGCCTATGAAAACTGTTAGAATCATGATATCCAGAAACATTAGAACATTTTGTTCCAAAATGGGGGAAAAATATTTTACTAAAAGATGACAAAATGGAAGTAAATTTATCACATTGTCCTTTAGGGTGCCAGGGGAGGAAGAAGAATTTCTAAAAATGTGTTTTGAAAGACTTCTATTGGAATATTCTTGAGCAGAAATAACACTAATAGAAAGAACTATTTACCTAAATTATTTGGACAGGTCTCCTTTCATGAATAGTAGGGGGAAAGTACCAAACAATTAAAAAAATTAAAATGCAAATGAATAATTTTTGAAAATTAACAACAGTGACCTCACTCACCATATTGCTTCTGTCCAGACCCACCACAAATATCTCATTTGTAAGTAACTCATGATTGTTTACAGGTTAGTTAATAGGAAAGGTCCTGACACATCATTAAAGCAGACACAGTTAACTCTTAATGTAGCTTCCATATTTTGTAGCAATACTACATTTTCCTCATGTTCTTCCTTAACAAAGGTGAATATAATATGATCTGTCCCTCGTGTGAGAATGACTTAAGTCTCATGGGTAATTCTAGCCTCATGCTGATCACACTTACAGGCTTCGGTTGATAAGTCCAGGGCTGGGCCCATCATTCTTTACTTAAACATCTATAGTGTCAATGTACGCTCAGAACTGAAGTAAGAAATGCTGAATCTTGCTGTCTAGTTAACTTGTGCTGTATTGATAACTAAGGTCTGATGGCTTCAGAACCTTACTGTTTCATCTAGAAATTGCCAACCAAAATGGTATGTTTATGATACCAGGTTCCAGTGCCTGAACTTAATGTTGTGTCAGTGCTTTTGTGTCCTTGCCATCATCTTGGATATCGATCCCTTGGTGTGTTCATGCTTAAAATGTGTGTTCTGTGCAATGAGATACCACCTCACACTTGTAGGAATTGCCTATATCAAAAAGGACAGAAACAAGAAATGTTGGCAAGAGTGTGGAGACACCTACATTGTCAGTGGGAATGTAAATAGTCTGGCTTCTTTGGAAATGGGTGTTAAATTTTTTCAAAATACTAAAAATTATATCTACATATGATCTAGAAATCAAGATTTCTACCGATGAATACAAAATCAGTAATCTGAAGGGATGTACATACTCCTATAATCTTTGTAGCACTATTTACAATAGCCTAGTTATGGAAGCAACTTAAATGCCCAAGGACAGAGGAGTGGATAAAGATGTGGTATATATAAATAATGGAATACTACTCAGCTATCCACATTAAAAAAAAAGAAGAAGGTTATATAAACATTAGCAACAACATGAATGGAATGGTAGGGGATTAAGCTAAATGAAATAAGTCTTACAAATACTAAATTATACTACTCATGTAAAATATAAAGGGGAATGCAAAGGAATAGATAAAAACAAAGCTAAATAAATTCTTGAAATCTGACTGCAGAACTGATACTCTAAAAAGTGGCATGGAGGAAGGGGGAAAAGCAGA
Organism: Galemys pyrenaicus; assembly: GCA_019455555.1. Classification (NCBI taxonomy): domain Eukaryota; kingdom Metazoa; phylum Chordata; class Mammalia; order Eulipotyphla; family Talpidae; genus Galemys; species Galemys pyrenaicus. Next base: position 1,739,811 of record JAGFMF010011796.1, on the reverse strand, counting down.
GTAAAGTTGGGAGGAGCGCTCAGTGGTGGAGAATTACTGGTGCTTTGGTAGTGGTGAGGGTATGATAACATATATTTTTAGAAATGTGATCTTATACCCTAAAACATATGCAATGTTATAAATCAATGTTATATACATTAATATAATTTTTAATCAAATTTATGCCTTGGGGATGGTGCAGGGGATTGTGCCAGGTGTTTCAGAGGGCACAAATGTAAAGGAGGTAGTTTGCCTTGAAGGAAGCTATAATCCAGTAGTGAAGTTAGGGCAAATAAATAACGACCTCTTTATAGTATTAATGTTAATGTCATAAAGGACATATAATGAAAGCACAGTGGGCTTCATATAAGTTGAACAACAGCATTATTTAAGGTTGGAGAGCCCAGATGTCCAATAGCTGCCATATTGAATATTCCTACACCAGACCCGACAGGCCTAGCCACCCCTAAGTCTGGGCAGTCATTCCCTCATATTCTGATGTCTGTTATAGGATTGTGACTTCAACTCACACTAACTTTCCATTCTAGGTTTTTGTTTTTTGTCTTTGCACTAGCCATAAACACATCTCCATCTTCAGTTTCATTATTCCTTTTCTTGCAGTTAGTGTTCTCTTGAACAGAAGAATAATTTCTGAAGAAAGCAGCAAGTCACCTGGACTTTAAAGGATACATAGTTTTTGGTCATATAGAAATCCATATAAAGGGAAGAGAGGGCTTTTCTGGTGAATGGAGCGTCATGAAGCAAGAAGAGAAAAGCAACATCCTTGTGTTTACTTGTTTTTCACTTTAGTTGTAGCAAACTAGATTATTGGATTATTTCCTCAGGAAATAAAAGGGAGTGAAACTTTTAACAGTCATACTAGGATTAATGTAGGCAATTTGAAATATCTGAGGTATAAATTTCCTTACTAATGAAAACCAACAAAGATTTTTGAATCAGAGATCATATTATCAGCACCACCCTTCAAGAAAATTAGTGATACATCTCAAGGTTGTAAAAGGCTCAGGGAAACAGGTCTGTAACTTAGAGTGGTAGGATGAGGGTCCCCCAGAAGCCTGACTACAAGCTCTGAGAGAAATACTTTGGTACCAGAGTCCAGAGGCTCATTAGATCTTTCCTCCTATGAATCAGGAAGAATATGAAGGTACTATGCAAATACAGGGGAGAAATGTATCATATAATCATAGATAGCTAATAAATGGGAGCTCACTTCTTAATAGTGCCTTGAAATTGTGTATGACATGACCTGGAGGAACAGACTAGGGGAACACCCCAAAAATACTCGCTTGAATTTATTGCCAACAAGAGACAACTTAAATAGATTCAGAAAAAAAATTTTTTTCTGTTTTATAGCCATCTGAAATTGTGTACTAAAATTCATATGCTCTAAACACATTATATATTTTTGTATTCTGATAAATAGCCAGACATGTTCAGTTACTTAACAGATAGAGATATATAAATGTAAGTAGAAGTGATTCAAGGTACACTCAATTTATAAAAACATTTACCCTACACTACATAACACAAATATTTGTGTATGTTTGTCCTGATAAATACCTTCCTGTTTTCTTCAAATATCTGATTCAAATTACCAGAACTTATACAAACAAAATCCTGTTTACTCACCTGAAATTTCCTGAATTGTGTTTTTATCCTTGTTTCTCTTTTAACTCAAAGTAAGCCTAATATTGTTTATAGATTTTAAATCCCAAGAGATAACAATTATTCCATTTACTTATAACAATGACTGTGAGGAAAACGGAAATGTTCTGCAAAAAATAAATTTAATTATGGCTTGAAGAGCAACAAATATGTAGTTTTAAAAAGGCAGGTAATCTCTTGTTTTCCTTGCCACATTTTCCATTTTATTATTAATGGTTTGAATCAATTTACATAAAAATTTCATACATTTGCTGACAGAGCCTGCTTCTAGATTTATCGTTGCTTATTGACCCAGCAATGTCATACAAAAGCCAACATATTTATTAATTCCCATGCATGGAAAACATCTGGGAAATCTCAAAGGAGGGAGTGCAGCTGGGAACTCCCTTTTTTATATTCTCCAAGATTTTTATGTGGGGCCAGACATATCTCAGTGGAAGGAATACCTCTTCTACAGCAATAGAAACCCCATTATGCTAAAAGCTGAACATTTTAGTAAATGGGTTTTCATATATATTATTTTTCCTCAAATTCCAACTTTCTTATTGATTTAATTAAGCTTCTATTTGACTTATAATAAAGATTTTTTAAATAACCCAGCTAGTATTTATGCCAATGACTTTTACAGATATTCCTATGGCACTAACTTTCCAAAGTGTGTACTGCCTTTGTCTTTATTTTTTTTTAAAGATTTATTTATGCACACAAGAGCTGGGGTACAGGCCAGAAGCATGGGGGGCAGGGGTGAGAGGAGTCACCAGAGACAGAGTGGGGAGCAGAACAGGCAGATCAGCTGAAGTACACTGCTGAGGGGAGCAGTGGGCAAGGCAGGAGAGATCTGCTGCACCATGTGGGTTCCCTCCCTGTCTAGGGATCCAACTCATGCTGCTGTGCTGCGGATGCTTCACAGTGTGGCGTTCAACCCGCTGTGCCACCAGGGAAACCCCACCTTTATCTTTAACAATATCATCATCTGTTCTTATCTGTATGATGGAAATAGTAATAGTACCTCAATGGTTGTCATGACTATCATTTAATATATGGAAAGTGTTTGTAACAGTCAATATATGCTCTTAACATGTTTGGTAATTGAATAAAATGTGTTAGCAAGGCTATGGAAAAAATATTCATTAGTTTTTCTTTTTCTTTTTTCTTTTTCTTTTGTAGTGTTTCCATGTGTCGGTCATTATTCTAGCTGCTAAGGCTATAAAGCAGAATCACCTCCACTGGCAAGTATGTATTCCAGTAGAGAGAAAGACAGGGAAAAACACATGCATAAAACTAAATCTGGTTTAGTAATTTCAATTAGAAATTAGTGCTGTGGGGGAGGCAAGGTATGTCAGAATGAGAAACTGAAGAAGGAAGGTCACCTTAGCTATAATATTCAGGCAAAGTTTCTTAGGGAGGCCACATTTTAGCTGAGATCTGAAGAAGAGAATAGATTGACAACATGTAGGGAATGCAGTAGTGGAAGTTGTAGAAAAGCACACTCAAAGTCCAGATTCTTCCAATTGTGTTTTTAGCAGCGGTACTGATAGAACCTTTGAGGAAGACCACTTGTCAATATCTGTCCAAATATTCATATCCTATAACCCAATAGTTTAATCTCCAGGTATGTATCCTACTGAAATAGTGCACAGAAACATAAACATGTATAAAGCTATTCATAATAGGAATTTTTATATTAGACAAAATCTGAAATAACAATAAATAGATAAACAAGTTATGAAACATCTATTATATGGAATACCTTTGAGCAGTTAAAAAAAGTATAAAACACTAACTTGAATAAGAAACCACCTAACTTCTGAAATGAAAAGGAATTAGGAAGATACAGATATGAAGGAATCAGAATTCCAGCTTGTCAGTTTACATGTGTTCAAGGAGACGTTCAATCTTATCTGTAAAACTGAAATGGTATTGTCTGAACAATCATGGTAGAAATTAAGATAAAACACATTGACCCATATTTAAATGTTCAGGGATATAATATTAACATTAATTCCAAATAACACTTGCTCACATTAATCCCTTTCAAAAATAAATTGCTGTAGATAACTGATCAGTGTCTGAGGTCATTTTAAGGTTTTGTAAGTAGAATCTGGGATGAGATACTCATGAGAGATAAGCAGTGTTTCACAGGCTAGAGGAATGGTCAAATCCCTTTCAATGAGGAAAGTCAATGTTGAAATACTAATAAGCCCAATTCAAATTCCAAAATGAAGTTAGAAACCAAAATAGGGGTAAGAATGAAAACCCAGCAGACTACAGTTGCAAAGACAGTGGCATGAGGGAGTTTTTAAACAAAAAAAATTCAACAAGACTAAAAAGCCAGGATAAACCAAAGGGACCATGGTGGGGAGGGGATAGTGGGAGGGCAAGGACTGGGAAGAGGCCAGAAGGTGCACAAGGGACTGAGGTGATGGTGCACCGGTGAAATGGTGGTGGGTACTCCCTGGGGACTACAAATGATGTCAAATATAATTAATAAGAAAAAAAAAACCAGCCTATCAGAGCAAATCCTATCATACAGGAAAGACTAATTTGATTGCCTCAAAAATAAATGGTGAGCTTACAGTTGAGTTTTCCCTTACTTAGGAGAAAGGTCAAGGAAGGAAAGAACTCAATATATGCAGAATCCACTTCCCTTATTCTGTCTTCAGACCAATGTGTGACTGCTCTCACTCTGGCCTCTCTGGGGCCACTCAGTTTCACTAAGGCACACAAATAAAACTTCCTCCTCGCTGCCAAACTCCTTCCTCCTCTCTCCCCACGGTACAAAGTTTAAACTGCTTTTGTTGTTGTTGTTAAAGCCGTGGTAATAATACAGGTTGTTGCATAAGACATAGGATGCCCTTGCAAAAACTCCAAGTGGTTTTCCACTATAAATCAAGAAGTACAGCCAGGACCTGACCTGCAGGAAAGGATGTTTTTATTGAGTACAGAAGTGTGTACAGGTCTCCCTTGGGGAAATATGAAAAGTCAGAGCTTCAACGACTTTGTCAGGCAGGCAGATGCCATCAAGACAACTCGGGGTGTCTGTGAGAGTACAGTGTGTCGCCCGAGTCCTGATAACACCTGGGACTCAGTCAAAACCTCACCGGTGAATTTCATACCGACTTGTTGACAGAAGACCAACTTTCTCCCGGAGGCATCAGCTAAGGATATCCCTTAAGAGCCTTTTATTAGGGGGAGAAATGTGCTTTCCATTGTGTAAGGGATCAAGAGTGAACTGTACTTAGCTACCCCGTGACAAAACTCATGCAGGCTTCCTGCTCGCTTCATGTCACAAACTTAGGTTTATTGACTATTTCTGGCTTTGTTTCATGTGACTTATCTTCTGTAGGGTCTTAGAAGCCTGCACACTCCTCCCCCAATGGAATGGGTTTATTAAAAGTCATATACCAGCTCTCAGAAGTGTCTTCCAGTCAATCAATATGCTGAGAGGCTCTGTAAAATAGGCGATAGCCATCACAGCGTGTCCAATTTCTCTGTGTTTTCACTTTTACATCTGTTAAAGGTCAGGGACTATATTTATCACAACCAAATATACATGGATATTGAAAAGATATCTTGGTGAGCATATTGTTTTGAAATGGGATGGAGGTGTGGAAAGGCTTCCTTCTGGCTTCTGAAAAGTTCACATTAAATTAAAGCACATTACACTTTTATATGCTCCTTTCCATCAAAGGATCCAAAGTACTTAAACAACTTTAATTAAGTTGCTCCAGCATCTCTCAGGAGCAAATCGATATTTTTCATACTCCCTGTTACAGGCTAGGGAAATAAAGCCCAGCACCACCCTGCTTGCCCCCTCCCCTGGTTCAGATTTAACACTCTTTCCTTGATATATGGAAAATTCCTCTTGAATGTATTTAATTACAGGGAAGTAAAATATTCCTGTTAATATACCTTATCTTTTTCCCTCTGTTAGAGCTGAGAAGAAAAAAAATAGCAGACCCCCAAATAAGAATTTGAAAAATATGATTTTTTGAAGTCTGGATATTAAAAACAAAAAATAAAATATATTTTTTAGCTCTCAGACAACATGGGACATTATCTGAGTTTTTTCAGTCTGTAAACAAAAGAAATATAGACATGTTTTCAGAGCCCTAAAAGGTAAAAAAGAGCATAAATTCACAAAAGCAATGGAGCTAACGCTTCACCTCAAAACTGTCATCAGAATGAATCAGAAATCATTCTGATGTGGAAGAGGAGGGTGGGTGCTGACTTTTTCTTTGTTCTTTCTGTAGGATCATTGGGTTTCTCTTTCTCTTTTGATTGAGAATCGACATACTCTGTTCTCAAAATGTCTAATTGTCCATTTAGAAGAGACTAGGTTTCTGCACTGACCAATAGATGCTGGTCTGTCCTCAATATGCCAGGGGGCAGGAAAAGTCTGCTCTGCCCTTGCAGAGATGGCATTGTAGGTACTAGGGGAAAAAACAATCTAGAAGAAAAAAAGCAAGTTAACTACGCTGATTTCTCCACCTGGGGGCTGCTGTTTGTAGGAAACAAATTGCTATAATAATAGCTACACTTCTGCCACCTTCCTAGGTTCACCTTGGAGACGGATTTAAGCTTCTAAACTGGAGGCTTTATGCTGTTAAAATGAAAGTGTGAGTGCCTGCAACTCTCTCTTAATGGCTTTTGGGAGTAGAGGACTTCTGCATTTTCAGCCTCTGAATGCTCTGAATCTGAGAGCATCTCAGCTGAGCTGTATTTGGACTTATATTTAAGCATCAGCCTCACTGCAGAGTACAACAGCCTCTGCATCTCTATTCATGGCAATAAAGCAAAGAAAAATGGCAGCTACTGGGCAGAATAACTTTACATTATAGGCTTATATCCATTTGCTCCATGGTGGTCTGCTCTGAGACACTTTATCTCAACATCCTATATGGTAGTTTTGATAGATCTTGGTGATCAAGAAGGTATTGCTACTCTTCCGCTCTGTTCATGCATGTACTACGAGGGAAGAATAACCTTCCCAGAAAGATTATTGATTTTGATCTAATATAATCAAATGTAATAGGTACTAGAAAAGGAAAACTAATGGCAGCATCTTCTTCATTCTCACTTCAGGAAAAAAGAAATTAATATTTTGTTTCTAAAAATCTATGGGGGGAGGGCTAAACATGGTTAATCATATGCCCTAGTTTATATCTGTTTCCTACTGAAGTTATTGCATTTTTTCTAGCCTTGAAGTGCCCTGAATTGAAAGGTGTATGCAGCCCTGCCTAGCAAGAGCTTCCCTGAAAATAAGGAATAGGAAAATAATTAGGGAGTTAAAAACAGAATGACAGAATTCTGTTTTTATTCTAGAGAAGAAAGATATTTATAAAGACTGGAAAGGAAGCAGAGTTTTGGTTAATTCCCTCACAGCACCCTGGATCCACTCAGTTTGCCTGTTGATAAGAACCAAGACTACATTAAGATTCCTGCAATTGAACTGGAGTTGTCTGCATATTGTATGTGGAGCATACAAATTTGAAAAATGCACATGTCAGAGGCAACCAGAGTGGAGTGAAGACTAAAGAACATTTCTTCCATTTTTGGACACTCACATAAGCCACCTGTCTCCACAGCTATTACTGAGTTTAAATTTCTCCCAACCATGAATAGTATGGGCACAAACTCAGAACTAAATTGATTTAGAAAAATTAAACAATTGTGGGTATTTCTTAAAGCCAGGTGCAGAGGTAGAAAAAGTACATACTGCACAGTCAGCTAAGAGCTTCTGTTGCATCACTAAAGTAATTGGTAGGCAGGTGGCAACTGAGCCCAGAATTAAGTAGTTGAATCACGAGTACTTCTTTTTTGGTAAGAGGTGGCCTGGCAATTCCTCAGTTGGTCTAGGGAGCTAAATGGGATGGATGGAGAGAAAATTGCTCATAGAGGCGCTGCAGGACCACTAATTTATCCAGTTGATTCCACCAGTATTTACTTGACATCATTAGTTCTTCTTAACCATGATGGGTATACACCATTTCTGACCCATAGACTCATAAAATATTCCCAGGTGCCCCCTATAAGTACACATTGTCTCAGATTAAAAAGTCACCTGTGGGGGAGATACTTGAGTAGGAGAGGTTTGGGGGTTGAGATACAACATAGGACTTCACTACACACCCTGGTCCAGGAATCTAGTAAAGAAAGGTGAAAATATAGGAAAAAACAAAGTCATAATAATTAAGAGCAAACAGCTATTTAAAATTAGAATATAGATTGGAGAGCAGAACTGTGATGGAAAAATGTCCAGGAGATTAAAGATTTAAATGTTATGTTAATTATCTAGTGTAGCAGTTATTGTTCTATTTGTCTCAGAAGAACATAAGAATTCTGAGGTATAAGCAGAGTAGATATTTAAGGAGGTAGCCTGAGAAATATAGTCCTACTTTTCTCTGCTGTTTTACCTATCCTCAGAGTATGGATGCAGGGGTGTATGGCTACTCTTGGTAACTTCTAGACTTGATATATTAAGGAGAGCCTCAGAAAAGGATTCCTTGGAGGAAAACATGGTTGTCCAAACCAGGACATCCAAAGGCTTATATTAAGGGAAGTTTCATGAGTCAATGAGCCTATGGAAGATTTTAATGTCCTGTGTGCTTTTTCTGACTTGAGTATCCAAAGTGAGAGCATAAAATAACTACTATCATTGTCAGAAGCGGCAATTGAAATTCATGGGACATCGTGAGCTTCCAATTTTATGGTGGACTGGAACCTGAAATGGACTTTGAAGTGTGCTTAGGTTACAGGTGGAACAGGAGGAATGAATTTCATACATATCCCTGTGCTTACCTCCAGCCATTCTGAGCAATAGCAACTAAAGCTGATGTGCTTATTTTGTTCCAATTGGTGTTCTATTTCATGCCCTCAATGAGTAAAATGATAATAAATGATAACAATAATAATAATTAGCCATGGTCTACATTGAGGAGACACAGTGAGTGTCTATGCCAAGAAAGATCCCCCTTTTGCAATAAAAACCTTCAGAATTAGTCCTGGTGACTGCCCAGGAGGAAATTGGATAAGCCCACTATTCATTTACTGAGGCCACCAAGGAGTTATCAAGTGAAGGTGACCTTTGGCCAAAATCAACTTTGAGTAGACCCAAACTATTGAACCTGAAGTGGGAGGCACAAGCTACATATTCTCTTCCCTCTGAAAGCTACAGGGCTCTTGGCATTTGCTTGATTTATGCCTTGCAGCTGTTGCATTAAAAATTGTTTGTGTTGCCACTAAAACCCTCTTGTTCCTGCCCCCTTCCCAAAATAATTATCAGTTATAGCACAGATATTAAAATGATGCTTTAAAAATTAAAATACAGTTCTAAAAAAAAGACCCTATAAATGTAGAATTAATTGGTATATATGCTTTGCATTACCAAGAGATTTTATTTTATTTCTGTCACAGCAGAAAGTGCTTCATCAGAAGGAATTCATGCAGAGATCCAAGCACGTCCTAGTTATTTTGTGTTTAATATGCTTTAGATATTTAATTATTTTTGATTAATTCATTTACTATTAAGCTGCCCAAAGAGTCTGTTGTGTCCTGCTCTGCATGGCGGCCCAGCCTGCAGCTCTGCCAGTGTGGGCTTAAAGGGATCTACCTTCAAGGCCAGCTCTGGGGGGCAAAACAGATTCAGATTCAAATCTTGGCTCCACTACTTACCAGTTGTGTGAATTTTGACAGTAAACGTCTGAGCCATGATTCCGTCTTTTGTAAAAGCTGTAATACAATGACTCCGACTCCTAGAGTGTTATGAGAACAAAACGAGAAAATGAATGTAAAGCACTTTGGATGTGTGCCTGTTCGGGCACTTGATAAATGATTATTATTACTACTATTATTACGTAGAAATGCTGAGCATCTGCTCTACACAGAAGTAAAAATCACACAGTTATCATTTGCTTTGTCTGAAAGTATAGGCAGAATTCTCGGCATGAGCCCCAGTCACATTCAGTCAGATAACGAACGTAGTCCACGTGGGAACATGCCTTCAGCTGGGACTGGGTCAGTTCATATTTGTAGTCATAGCTCTTACTTAAACCCCCAAAGAACATTCAATTCTGGTCAAGCTGTTTTCCTTGGCGGTCACTGAGCACTCTTGCTCCATACAGATTGTCCACTTCATCCGGACAGTTTTCTGTGAACACCACAAACTTCACTATAACCCTTTCTGGCACTTATTGAAGAATCCCTGACAGAATCAGAAATTAGAATGTAGAGGAGCTCACAGAATGTCAGGAAGAGAAGAGACCTTGGAAATTTGTTAGCCCTCTTTTACAAACAAGAAATTCTTGAGTGATTAAATAACTCAAGGTCATACAGCTAGGGAAGATCAAAAGCAAAGTGTAGACTTGGTTGTGCCCCACTTCCTCAGCTGCCTTGGCCTACTGATCTGTTTCAATTTTGCAACTTTATAAACAAACAAAATATTTCTTAATTTTCCCTGAAGGGTGATCTCCTGAGTAGTTTAAGCAGCAGAACAGGAATTAAAGGAAAATACTTTTGTCTCTATCTTTGCTGTCCGTGTGTGTCTAGGAAGGAAAGAGAAAGGCAATTATAGCGATTGATTCGTTACTCTGTTTCCTTACCAAGATGTCATGTCCTTCTATGCCCTCATATTCTCTAGGTTTCATATACCTACATCTAAAAGTGAGGACATAATAGTAAATTAAGTTGTCTTCAAAATCCCTCCCCCTAAATCAATAGTGAACCTCCAGCGTGGATGTCACACATCTGCCAATGAACATCTCACAGCTGCTGGTGATGCCCACCATTTTGCTTTTCTCTTGCTGCAGGTATTGAAAATTAGCTTCATCCTCACTATTAGCTGACTGGCTGCAGACTGTGAAGATACCGCAGTATGACAACTTTCTGGTATTTCCATATATGCATTGGTCAGCCTACCAATTTAAGCTGCTATGATTTTCTGCATCGCCACATCCTCTAGTAGGAATCCAAAAGAGGGAAACATTATTCATTGGCACAAGTGCAATACACAGTTACAGCAAAGTAGGTCGCATGCTCTCAGTATTCATCTAGTGAATCTAGACTTTTCTTTGCACATTGCAGCCCATATCCTAAGACTTAGAACTAGGTTCATCAAAGCTCTGATAGAAAACAAATGGTCCTGAAATCTCTACATTACCATCCGTTCCATTCTAAAACTTCCTTCTGCTCCTTAAAATTTGTGATGCAGGCTTCTTTCTTGCCTTGGAATGAGTAGCCTTCTCTGACTCTCCTGAGGCTCTACCTTCACACAAAAAGCCCACCAGCCATAACTGAATACTAATCTAAATGTATAAACAGATATACATAAATTTTAAACTCATTTGATTTTTATAAAACTATTAGAGGTGTCAAGTATTATTTGCCTCTTTTCGATGCCGACCCATGATCATAGAATCCATATCCCAAAGCTAGTAGGAATTGACATTCTGTCTAAGCTCATGCTCTTAGTTACTCAGTCATTATCCTCTCCCCGCAACAGGAGTCCAATTCTCAGTACTCCGGTCTTCTATGTAACAGTAGAATTCTGCTGAGCCTACCCCTCCCCCAAGTTTCCCCTCTTAAGAGCTCCTCATGATTTTTATATGTTCCATTAGGTGAATAAATTTATTACAGTGCTTTTTATACTACTTCCATTGTCCTTGTAACCTATTTGGAATTATCCTGGAGTCTCTAATGTTATTTTACAAGACAGTAACTGATGTCTACTCTTCAGGTTTTATATGTTAAAGACAAACATTTTCCAAAGAAAACATAACTGCATCATATTTCTGATTAAAGCTTATGGTGAACTAGGTACAATTAAGCAAAGCTGTTAGATATTCTGATAGTGACTAGTAGAAACATGTATGTTTATGTATCTTTCAATGAATTATATATGCTGCACTGTAAAAACAAAAGAACAATGCAATTTATCTACTTGGCCCATAAAAATTGGCCAGTTATTTAGGGCTTTTTTGGAATGTTTACCGGGAAATAAAGCGTACATACAGTCAAATATAATTCAACATCCAGTAGTAAGAATAGATTCCTTGACTCTAGTTTAACCTGGAATTACCACAGACTCATACAACTTTCTGGGAAGATTCCTACATTTTCTACACCCAACGATCATTGATTATCATGACAATTTACATACAAGGAAGGGTTCCTGGCATGCTGGTATCTCAATATTTGATTCAGTGATAAAGTTTCAGGTATTGGTGCCATTATGGATAGTGAATTATACTAGATAATTATAAAAGGCTAGTTCAACAGGCAGCAAACTACTCCTGTCTTCTCTGTTCCATGCTAAAGAAGTGTTGGGTCTCCTAGTAACCAAGAAGGGAACTATCCTTGATTAACTTAACTATTACTTTCTTATACAATATAAGACACATCAGAGATATCATAAACTCTCCTGTCTCATTGAGATTTGGAAAGCCCTATGAGACTTACATGCCAGAGAAGACTGGAATTGAGACATATGCCCCTGTTCACTTGTCTATCCATTCTCCAATGCTAATCCTAACCACATATCCCTAGGAAAATGATGTTGGCAGCAATGACTAACACTAGTCTTTCATTATCTTTTCCAAAGTATATTTGGAAGCATGAATTGATTTAGTGCAGGCCTTACTATATTATGTTACAATATCTTCTCTTATTGTACTATCCTCTTAAGCAAAACTCTAAGAACACATTACTTGTGTCTCCCTGCTAGCGCAGCAGGTTGAGCAGCACATTGTGAAGTGTCTGCAGCCACTGCAGCACAAGTTCAATTTCCAGCCAGGGAGGTGACTCACATCAGACCTCTCCTGCACAGCAGACCTCTCCTGCCTTGCCCACTGCTCCCCTTAGCAGTGCACTTCAGTCAGTCTGCCTGTTCTGTTCTCACTCTGTTTCTGGTGCATCCTCTTACCCCTTAAGCCTCTGGCCTGTACCACAGTTCTTGTATGCATAAATAAATATTTTTTTTAAAAAAGAGCACATTATTTAACCTTGCTCCATCTAAAGAAACACCATCCCTTGTTTTCAAAGTACCCTTATTTTCTTTTACCAATATTCTTTATATTCCTGCCTTATTAACATTTTTATAATAGTGTTCAAACCGAATTGTCCTTTGGAGTAACAACTAGCTACCTCTTTAGTGAAATTTACTAAAATTTAAAATAGTATTAAAAGTTCAGTTCATCAGACACACTAGACATATTTTAAGTGTTTAATGCAACCTGAAATAGCAACATATCTGTTAATGTTTATTGCAGAGAACAATGGCAGATATAGACCATTTCCAGTGTCTTAAAAAATTCTATTGAATGATGTTGCTCTGTGGTGAAGGACCAATTATTATAGATATGGTTGTTGATGTTATTATGTTTTCCAGTCGATCACAGTTTCTCTTTAATCTATAGTCAGGATTTTTTTTTTTTCAGGCTACAGTGGGATAACAGGAGCCACATTTATTCTTTGCACTTTCACAACTAGAAAACTGGAAACAATATTTGAAATGTATTTTGAGTTTTCAGGCATTGAAAAAGAGACAGCACAGATTTGAGTTCTGAAAAAAAAATGAAATAAAAAGAGGTAAGTTCTACTTAGCGACAGTTTTGAAGGCTCAGAGAAGAGAAACCTAACATAGACAGCTTAGAAGTCTCCATGAGTCTCTACAGAGGAAATAATAGTTAGAGTACAGGGAGTTCAACAATGCTAGAATGTATGAGGTGAAATGTCAACAGAAATGACTACATCTTCCCTTGTGAATACCTTGAGTGAGAAATTCACATATAGTGGGTGTCTTCATGTCTTTGATCTATACATGCAAGCTAAGAAATATCCAAGATTGGGAAAAGAGCCACTGGAGGAAAATTTAGGCCAAAGAGGGAAAATCCTATATAGGACTGTGAATAGTGTTTGTTCCCTTAAGTTAGGAGTGTGAGAAAATTACCTTACATTAAATGATGTTCTCAAAAGTATTATCTTAATAATGGGTATACATTAGCCCACAGAAAAGAATGCTCAAGACCTACTCTAACAATCTCAAAATTATTTATCTACTCCAAAATAACTGAGTTCCAAAAAACAACAGTAGTTAAATATATTCAGGAAACACTGACTTTCCCAAGCAGAATTCATAGTATCCACAAAAAAAGTCACCATATTTGCTAAGAGGTATGAAAATATGACTCCAAAGCAATGAAAAATTGTAAAAACCGGTCATCAAATGACATAGATAGCAGGAAAAGATGCCTAAACATCTATCATAAATATATTTCATGAGGAAAATAAGGTAGATGAAAATGTGACTATGATGTAGAAAGAAATGGAATATACAAAAATAGCCCAAACGAACTCACTAACAACTATAAATGAGATATATAAAATAAAATCAAACATTAGATGGAATTAATGGTTATACACCATATAATAAAGATCAATGAATTTGAAGACATAGCAAAAAAAATTAACCAATTTCAAATTAATCAGCATGAAACATGGAAGAAAATGACTGAAAGAACAAAATGTACAGAAGAAAATAAATGATGTGAGGCAATACAAAGTAATCTAAGAAACGTGTATTTGTAGTTTCAGAAAAAAAGAAAGATCAGAGAAAAATTAATTGACAAAATAGTGGCCAATTTTTTTTTCAAACTTGATGAACAGTTAAAATTCACCAAACTAAAAATAGCAATACAAATAAAACAGAGTAACAGAGCAATCATCTTGCTAAAGACATAAGATAAATAGGATCTCTAAAAAGCTTTCAGGGGAGCGGGAAGGGGGAAAGAACATTAAATACAAAGGAACAAAGAATACGATTTTACCAGACTTCTAAAAAAATATACGAGCTAGAAGCCAATGAAGCGACATCTTCAAATGCTGAAAGAAATAAAATGGTCTATCAAGAATTGTATACTCAAGAAAAAAATATTTCAAAAATAAAAGTGAAATAGTTTTCAGAAAAGTAAAACTGAGAAAATATATTTCCAGCATACTTACAGCACTCACACACAAAAAAAATGATACAGACTTTAAGACTAAAGGAAAAATAATACCAGATATAAATTGGCTTTTACTCGAAGTAGAGGAATAATATATGGGTGACAATTTAAAAGTTTCTCAAAAAACTTAATATCTTTGAAATTTAGTTGATGATTTAAATAAAAATTATAACAACGTATAATGGGATTTATAACATATATATTAAAAAGCAGAGCATATGGGTGTTAAATGTTATACATTTCTTGATTATATATGAAGTAGCATTTTTTTTGAAAGTAGATTGTGATACATTAAAAATGTATGTTGTAAAGATTAGAGAAACTACTAAAAAGAGCCATAGTAAATGTGAAAATGGCAAAGAAAGGAAATAATAAAGTAGTAGAAACAAAACAAATAACCAGTACTGTTAAACCATATTTTGATTTTTTGAAAATGTTAACAAAATTGAAAATGCTTACCAGAATAATTAAGAAAATAGGGATAATGCAAATAATCAAAACCAGGAATCCAACAAGGCCTTCAATAGGGATTCTGAAAATATGAAAGTGATTATTATGAATAAATTTATGAAAAGTATAAATGCCATTGATGATGTGTAAAAATTCTATAAAAGACAAAACTACCAAAGTTCACTAAAGAAGTAAAAGTAGTATTATATTTAATTTTAAAATTTGAAGCCATAGACTAAAAATCCTACAAAGAAAACCCTAGACATCAATAATAACACAGGTGAATTTTATTCAATATAAGGAAAAATTAATACCAATTTCCCATGAACTATTCCAAAACATAGAAGACAAAACATACCCCAGTTGGTTTTGTGAGACTTGCATTACCAGACAAAGATTACAGTGAGAAAAACTACAAACCATTGTTCCTCATGAACACAGATCTCTGACATATTTTTAGCAAATCAAAGCCAGAAATATGTGCACTATGGCCAATTGGAGAACATCTTAGGAATGCTTAGTTGGTTTAACATTTGAAGATCAATGTTATCCACTTTATTATCAATCAAAAAAGAACAATCACGATAATTTCAAGCAAAGTATTTAACAAAGTTCAACACCCATTTTCAACAATAATTCTCAGTGAAATAGGACTGAAAGGAAATTTTCTTAATCTGATATATCTATGATAAAACCTACAGATAATACCAAAATCACTGGTGAAAGACAGTAATCTTATCATTTTGATTCAACATTATCCTGACGATTTTAAGCAGTGGGTAAAAATAAATAAACACAAACAAAAAACATACAGATTGAAAAAGAATAAATAAAACCGTGAATGACACAACTGAGTAGTAAGTATGTAGATCCCAATAAATCTGCCAAAAAGCAACAAGAAATGGTCAGTGATTTTTAAAACACTTTGTGAGATGCAAGGTCAGGATACAAAATGTATCACGTACCACATTCAGTGAGGTTTATTAATCATATGTAGTAGAGTAATGTTAAGTTGCTGTGAGTTTCTATCACTTCTCAATTATTGTACTTAACTCATTACAAAAACTTCATGGATGAATATCAGAGTATAGACAATTGTCCAATGGCAATCATCTTTTTAATTAATAAAAAGAATCTTCCACTTATTTATGAATATGTAGTATGTTTAGACAGTACTAAAAAAAAAGTTTTCAAAATTAGCAAGGCACAATTTTAGGATAGGATCCCCAGTAAAACATATGAAGTAATATATACTCAAAAATGAATATTTTAAAGACTGTGTGTATTGTCTTAAGTAAGAGAAATTATTTCCATCTGCGAAAGGGGAGATATGAATGGCAGGTTTGTGCTCATCAAGATCTTAATGTTTAATGTATTTGACTGCACCATAAAGAAGCAACACAGCAACTTAAACATAACAATGACCAAAAGTTGGTGAAAAGTTGATACCTTGTATCTGTCATTTTATCAGGAAATCAATTTCTACAAAATTTCCTCAATTTGGGGGTTAAAAAACTGACCTTAAATCTTCCCTTTCTGGGCCTCCCTGGTGGCGCAGTGGGTTAAGCAACGCACTACGAAGCAAGCCGCAACCACTGCAGCACGAGTTCGATCCCTGTTGCCGGCCAGGGAGGGGACCCACATGGTGCAGCAGACCTCTCCTGCTGTGCCCGCTGCTCCCCTCAGCAGTGTACTTCCGTTGATCTGCCTGTTCTGCTCTCCGCTCTCTGAGGTGAATCCTCTCACCCCCCCACACCTCTGGCCTGTACCCCAGTGCTTGTATGCATAAATAAATAAATCTTTAAAAAAAAAATCTTCCCTTTCTAATGTTCTCCCAATACTTCAAGCACATTCACACATTCATATAGTCATAGCTAATATTCCTAGAATAATACTTATGTAAAGATGTGACTCCTGTTTCATAAAATTATAGGATGCTAGAAATGAAAATATACATGGATATTAGATCTCAAAACTTCGCAAATATAGCAATGAGATAAAATTTTTTTCTAGGTCATTTAGGTCCAGCTCTGATACTAAATCCAGCACTCTTTCTAGTATGTCATAGTGCCTCCCCAGGTTTAAACAAAATGTAAGCTGCAACTTTAGCTGCTGTCACTGAACATAATTAACAAACCCAATAGTGTAATCTGTGTAACAGAGTGACAACTTTAATTAAACATACAGGCATGTCTGGACATGAATGATGAGGCCAGATCCCACTGGTATTTATTTGCAGGAGTATAGAAGAGGCCTTCTGGGAAAGAATGTGACCAAAACGAAGATAAAATGGGGGGTTTGGGAAAAGCCCTTCATACATATTAAGCCACCATTGTAAAGAGAAGGTAAAGTTGAAAATAGTAGGTTATCACAAATACAGTTCAGTTCTTATTTACTAAGATTCCCATGCAGGAAAGTAAAGGCTACAGATGAATTTCAATAAAATATGAAGTTGACAGTATTGACCAGTATTGACACTTGCCATGGAAAATAAATAGTGATGAGGACCACAGTCAGAGCTGATTTCTTGGCTCTGTCATCATCCAAGTTTGCCTATATTTTTTGCATAAATATCTTAGGATCTTACTCCTATATTCAAACAGCAAATGGATTCCAAAGTACATCAAATAAACCAAAAGAATAATCGTAGAAATCATCAATAACACATATAAGTAGTATGATTTTGTTTTCAGGAAATTATGTCTGAATATAAGACAGATTTTTAATAGTGGGCCTCTGAAGTTTCCAAGACCTCAGAGCTCTTTCTCCCTGTCTCTACTCTCCTTTATGTAGACCCAGAACAAATTTCTGGCACTTTTCAATTGATCCCCTTTTGCTTATCTTGGAACTTTAAAAGTTTATACCTGAGCTCTGGCCTCAAAGTATTTTTGTGCATAATTGATGAATTATTTTAATGATTTTTAAATCCAAGTATTGATGTCTTTAAAACAATAACAGTCTTCTAAGGTAAATGCGCCTTCATCTCTTCTCCTTTCTGGAATCTCCTAATTCATAAATCCACAAAGGCAAAGAGTTGATGAACAATGACATCAGAAAAATAGAGATCAAATTATATTCTGGAAGATAGAAATTAGTGACTGAGTGTCAACTTTCTTCACACAGAGTATCAAGCAGGATCCTGGATGACTGCAGAGAGAAGGCAACAGGAACATTTAGACCTAAGCAGAGCTCAGGACCTGGAAGCCTAGGCTACCTCAGATGGCCATGGTGGGAAAGAGGCTAAAACAGAAGGATTAATTGAAAGCTGATCAATATGATATCTGTCTTCCAGATATTCTTTTCAGCCTCATGCTATAAGCTCACATATTTCATAACATTTCAGAAAAACCATTACCATCAAATCAGAGAAAGAGGAGAGCAGAATAATCCATTCTCAGGAGATGTGCTATCTGACTATATATATAGTGATCTCAAGTACATGAGAACACCAGGCATGTCAAACACGGTGTCTGATTTTGAGTCCAGAATACATTGTCTTTTTATCCGTCTCTAGTGTAGGGAGACTCATCAAAAGGATATGCCCATTGTAACATTAAATGCATCTAAGATTCCTTAGACAAATATGGACCATGATTACATGACAACAATAAACATATGAATTATCCTTATTTTACAAAAGTAAAAACAAGATTCTTAAATATAGATCATATCATTATAAATAAAGAAGAAAATGTACTGTGATTGATACTGACCACACTCTTAGCTCTAACTCTAAACCCCTTCATAAATCATTAGTTAAGACAATGGTCTCCTGAGAGTGCTCCAAGAGAAATTAAAGCCAAAGCACTTTCCAGCTGATTGAGTCGTGTAAATGTTGAATCATGTCTATGCCTTCTGAGCATTTGTAGCCACTTGTCCTCTTCCTCCATGGAGGTCTTTGTCAGCCTGAATGCTACATATCAATCAACACTTTGTTCAAACACAGTTTCTTTCAAGAAATATTTATGCAATTGCTATCTAGTGATTTCTCATTAACTTCAGAATAAAAATCCAGATTTCTCAATAAAACATAGTAAGTCTTCCAGACACAGGTACCAGGTTTTCTATTTCACCCAATTCCATACCATCAAGCTGTCTTCCAGTCTTAATGTCATATGCTGCCTTCTCAGACTCAGGGACTTTATACATAATGCTCCTCTTCTCCTTAATTCTTCTCACCTTTCAAGTCCAGTTAAACTCATCAGTAATTTCATCTAGCTTGAATGTTCCACTGACATACTACCATGCATGCCTCTGAAATAAAAATCCCCAGTTATATCTATAAGTAGCTATTTACTGAACATTTATTATATAGCACACACTGTAATAAATGTATTTATATTACTTCTTTTAATCATGACAGTATTTGTGAGGTACATAATGTTAACCTTAATTTTCCAGAAGAAAAGGCAAGTCTTACAGATTTTAGTAACTTGTCTAGAACTATAGGTAGTACATTAAAAAACTAAGACGTGAATATTGGTTGATTCAAATCCAAAACAGTTTTGTACTTAGAACTCTGAACTTTTCTATTAATGAGTGCCTGATTGTAAACACAATCAGGCACTGCAATCTTATTGCAGAATGCTTCACTTTCTAGTAAGCACTCAATATATATTTGTTGAAAAACATGAATGAACTCTTTGTTTTCCCCATCTGTGTGGTCCTTGAGAATGAGGGCAGTATATTAGTCATCTTTAAATCATGAGAAAGCAGTGTATTGTTTGCTAAAAGAATAAATAAATACACCACGTTCTTTCCCTTCTCTCCCCTTCCCCCCCTTGCACATATGCTCTCTTTCTCTCTGTTTTCTGTCTCTCTCTTTCTCTGTCTCTCTGTCTCTCTCTGTCTCTCTCTGTCTCTCTCTCTCTCACACACACACACACACCCCAGTTTTTGATTGCTTCTACAGCGCCTTGAAATCATACTCAGTTGGTTTGGGACATGTCATTGCCCAAACAGCCAAGTGATGTGTCTTCCAGTTTGGGAATATCTCTGCATGGTGCGCACAACACTTGGCACATACCTGACCTTAAAACTGCTGCCTTTGTTGCCCCTCTTGCTGCCTCAAGAAGAAAATAAGATGAGTCTTTACCGTGGGTTGTACAGAAAGCTTAGGTGTCATTTGCTTGAGTAACTCTGGTTTATCCTTTCAAGTGAAACACTTTTGGCTTTGGAGACTTCAAAGGCATCCAACATGGGCTGACCTAAATGATACACTGGCACTGACAGATATTCTGCCAAAGTGTAAGCACTGTGGTTTTTTGTGATCAGTGTTCCAGAAAAAGCCATACCTATTCCTCAAATCCAGGGTGGGGTTAGGGTGGCAGGTGGGTTCATGCTATGGGGGAGAGAAAAGCATTAACATTTTATGTCTGGAAATTAGAGGTTTTGGCACCTCTGGGGGGTGAGGGGGGGGGAAGATGTGGCCTTTTAGAGCCTGCAGGAGCAGCTGCCAAATGTCTTTCCCCTTGAAACAAAAACTGTGTTCAAGTCTAGATAATTACCACTGAGCTATGCCAAGTCCAGAAATCCTGCTCAGCCAAGCAGCCCCACAGGGAGTTTAAATTTACATTTATAGCCATTTACCTTCAAAATAAAAGTTAGTTTTCAGGACCAAATTTCACATACCTAGCCTTCAGTTTAGACCTGACTGAAAACAGAGTGTGGACCTAGAAACCAAGGAGAACCCTTGGAACCAAGGAAATGCCCTGGAAGAGAAAGCTCTTTTCTTTCTTTGTAATTTAATAGAGGATGCTTGAAAGGGAAGTATTGAAAGACTAGAATATGTGAATATCAGAAGCAAGATTGCCTTTGTAGTAACTAATATGTGGCCTGCTTTTCTGGAACACCATCGTGCCAGAAATGAGCAGACTGTATTTCATCTGATCTCTAGAGGACTCTCCTAGACTCAAGAGAAGCACAGTTCTTGAATCCATCTGATCCCCTTTGACCTTCTGAGCAGAATCAGAACACATAGAAGTCCAACTATTTGGCCAAACAACAAAAGCAGCCAGACAACATATACTTTAAAAAAAAAAAAAAAACCTAAAAAAGCATTAAATCCCCTGTCTTTTCTTCTGATAAAGACATAGTTTTTGTTATGTCCCTAAAAAAATATTTATTAATAGTATTCATGTCTAGTTAATGCAGAATAAATACAGTTTTCTCTTTACAGTTTCATTGGTGTGTAATTTCAGTATCATTAACAAGTGTGTGTCAGTGTCTCATGCTTTTATTTCTTTTCTCCTTGGAAAAATGAATGTCCATCTCCATTAATTTCCCCTTTATCCTCCCTCAGTAGATACCCAAAAGACTAGAATATTCACCATAGAGATATCTGATTGCAGTGAATGGTGGAAGTGGTGACTGCTGGTAGTTAAATAAAGTGGGAAATAATCAGGTTTAAGCATTGTCTTCCTATTGGGATTTACCAACAGTGAGAAAAAAATTTAATTGCCCCTCCCTTCTTCTTTACGTGTGACAAGGGCAATATATTACTGCCAAATCTTGTGAGAATGTTAAGAAACATCATTCCAGCTGTTCGAGTCAATGAGAAAAGCCATGAGTCTTGTCAAGTCCTTTTGCTACTTCACAGCATAAAACTGTCACTTCATTAATTAGATGAGCGTGTTGCCACGCGACTCCAGTATGCTCACTCTTCATCACTGATCTTTGTCAATTTTGGTAATAAAACAGCAATTTAATAATCCCCCCTCACACATTAGTAACAGTTTTATGATGGAATTTCAGTTTCCTGGTGCACTTGATTAATCAGTCTGGGGAGGTCTTAAATAGATATATTAGGAGTTTAATTAAAAGGCAGACTGCAAAGAAATCAGCTGAAAGGAAGACACATTTCAAAGAAAACAAGTTCAAGTGACTATGTGATAAATTTAAATATACTAGGTAATTAGTTTGTTTTATGAATCATAGGCTAAAGGTGGATGAGTAGACACCCGGGGATAGGCATGGGGGAGCGCCAGAGAAATCTAATGTTCTGTCTACACCACCCACAAGAGTGCCTTGTTTATCTATAAAAGCACCTGCATAGCCCTGGCAGTGATTCAGGTGGCTTAGAGTGTCTCTGTGCAAACCTGTGTGCGAACTAGTGACAACCATTTTCGTGGCCTTTAGCAACAGAAACTTAGGTATCTCTTTCAAGTAATAGGAGGTTTAGGAGATTTAAAAGTAAACTGATACCTCTTCTGTGGATTAGAATGGCAGGGATAGTGGGCATACATTAGGAAATTCTAGGCATTTAGGAAACAAACAATGGCTCCCTCTCTGGGCATAAATGGCCAGTGAAGAGCAGTGTGAAATAGGAAATGCATTAGTCCAAAGCTAGAGAAATGGCTTCTGGATCTTATTCTGCAACTAGCCACAATAAACAGCTCTTTGAATTAATTAACTGAGTCATTTTAGGCCATGGTTTTCATCTCTCTCTTCCTCAATTTCCTCACTTATATGAACTCTAATATCCTTTCCACTTCAGATGACCTTCAGATGACCCTTAATTCTTGACTCTTGGTGCTACACTTTACCCTCCTCCTTGCTCCTAACAGTGTGGTTTTGACAAAAATTATATGGTCCTGAAAGGAAAAGGTCTGGAGGTTATACTTTAACTGGGGAAATATATTGACTACGGTCTTACTGATGAAATTCACCAGGAAATCCAGAAGACAGCACCATCACGTTCCAAAGCATAATTATATATCAACATAAGGCCAAAATTCTAGAAGGAAAATGAGTCTGATAAAAAGTATTAAATTAATTAGGGTAAAGGAAAAGGTCATGTAATTCAACAACTAACAGAAAGTCTTCTTAATTACTAGAGTGGATGAAACCTAGAATCCACATTAACAGTGAAATTCTATGAGACTTTGAATAGGAAATACATAATTTTGCCTAATCTTACACCAACACAACAAAGAAAGACACATCCTCTAGTTTACTTGATAAGAAATATGTTTATCCAAGCATCAATGCATTGCTATCGTACTTGTCACCAAAGGACTTTTCTTTTCTCTTCATGCTTACATTTTAGTCCCTGAGAGGTCCTGCAGAGTAATTAATTTCAGCTCATAAGTATCCCTATTAAATATGATTTTAGCCTCAGGTGTACAGAATTGGATTAATTACATTCCTTAGTTTGTGATAACCTGTCATTAATGATCCATATATGACATTTAATTTATTAATTTTAATAATTTAAGGCATTCAAAATGCACCATGCAAGCCAATAATTAGAACTCTGATGATAACTTTTTAGCAATTCATATGTTCTTCTTAATCCCATTCACCTTCTACCACCAAATGTATACAATCCCCCTGTGACTGACTGTGGCTATGGAGGTGCTCTCTTTTTCTCCTTTCTCCTTTTCCTAATAAAAATGCACCTTTAAAAAGTAACACAAATATATACACACACAAATATATATACAACCCCCAATTTGCATACAATCCTCAATTTTTTTGCTAACTATTCCCTTCAATATTTAGTCATTTTAGAAATACATATTTATGCCTAAAATATGTGTTATTTAGTTTTATTATTAAATTTTTATTTAAAAAAAGTAATATGTGTTCTACAGTCTTTTGGACTTGATTTTTTTTTCCCCATTAAATCAGTAAGATTTATGTCATAGTGAATACATGATTTTGAGTTAGGGAAGTACTCTCTAATAGTCCCATTTTTGTATATATTCATTCTCCTAAGGTTGTTTCTGGGTTCTTTCTATCATGAACAGAGTTTTTTGCTTTTGTTCCTTTCTTCTGGAAACGTTGTGCATTTTTCTTGGGTATATACCAAAGGCTGAATTGTTGGGTTGTAAGATATGAACTGTTCAACTTTCCAAGATAATATCATATTGTGCAAAGATGTTGTCCCAATTTATACCCTTATCAACTCATTAGTGATCCTGTTGATCTGCATGTGCTTTAAAATTCAGCATCTTTAGACATCCAAAATTTTTATTAATGCAATAAGTAAAATATCTGAAGTCTTTATGATCGAAGTTTATATTTTCTCCATCACTGATGAAGTTGAATATTTTTAAATATTGTGATTGGCTGTGAATGTCTCTCCTTCAGTAAAATGAAAGATTTCTTATTTTAATATTGTATTATAAAAGTTCTTTATCCAATAAAGAGATAGTGACAATACTTTGTGAATTTTATATGTAAAATATAGTCTTTCCTATTTATAGCTTTTTACACTGTCTTTAATCTCTCTTTGGATTATCAGAAGTTTTCTTCACATGAATGAATTTATCTTTTCTTTTATGAATAGTAGTTTTGATGTGCGAGTAAGGAAAGGTTTTCTCTCCTTACATCAACTCTACGAATATTTTACTTTTTATATTTAAGTCTTCAGTGTATCTGAAGTTGTTTGCTTTGTATTGTATGAAATATATATAAAATTTCCTAGTAGTGGAATAAGAAAAAAAATGTAAAGATAAAAAGTTTGGAAAGGAATAAATCAAACTGTCATTCTTGCAGATAATATAATTGTTCACATACAAAACCCTAAAGAATCAACAGAATTATTATAAAATATATAAAAACTATGATTATTACAAGTAGAAAATTGAGCAATATTCAAAATGGCAAAATATAAAATTCTATTGTATTTCTATACATCAGTAACAAATATCAGGAAATTGTGAATTTTTAAATAAAGATAATAACATAGCAAATAACACTGTAAAGTTATTTCGGATTAAATCTAACCAAAGTGGTATAAGGCCTAAGAGCAAAAAATTATAAAATTCCTCTCAGAGATACTCAAGTAGATCTAAGCAATTGGAAGGAAATTTATGTTTGTGATAGAAACATATCATGGAGATTTAAATTCACCTCAAGTTGATCTCTGGATATAATGGAACTCCAATCTAAGTCCTAACCAGGCTTTGAATAAAAATAATTCTTAAGTTCTATAAAAATCAGGGTATAGCTAAAAAGAGCTTAAAAGAAGACATGTATACTTGGCATGTATCAAGCTTTATAATGATACTATAGTAATTTCAAAAGTGTGTATACTAAAACAGACAAATTAACAAGTGATAGTTAGAGGATAATAAAGAGCATGTAACCACCCCCACCCCACCCCTCATGTTCACACATGGAATTTTTTAAAATGATACACATAGCAGAGCAGATAAATGTGAAAAAGGGATTATAAAAATGGTACTAGAAAAATTGTTACAATGTCTGTAGGTAGAAATTGGTGTAATACCATGTCTATAAAATCAATTGGTATTTATTAAAGTGGCATTTCAAAGCTCTTAGACTCATCTTCATCAATAATAACAATCTCTTAGAAACCTTTCTTTTTGAGAAGAATCTGAATGTCATATGGGAAATAGATTAAAATGTCTAAGGAGCATGCTTAAATCACAATAGGAAGGGAATTGTAGATTTTCCTCTTGGGATGAAAGAGGATTGTTACCTGGAAGTTTTTAGGTTGGAGAGTGGAAAGTGCAATTTAAGAGGAAAGTTGAACTCTGTGAAGCAAAAAGAACTGAGTGTTAACTTCAGCAGTCATCTTTCTTGAACCTTCCCCATCAAAACAGTCACCCTGACATGTTTAAATAATAATGTTTAGTAAGTTTTAAAGGGTTCAAAGCTTACCTGACACACACACATATTTTAGTCTACTTTTGCTTCACAATGTTTTATAAAATTATAACACATTTGTTTGAGTCCACATTTCTGTGCATTTTCAAGATAACTGTTAATCACTGACATGTATCTCTCTCTTCCCCCATCACTGCCCCAAACTTAACTCCCTTTAATCTCAATATCTGAGAGCTTGTGCATTGCTTTCATTTTAGTCCAAGAATTCTCTAGTATAAATTTGCATGTTATCTATTGAAGCCTTAACTTAACTTCCCCTGCTCCTGTGATATATTTTACGTATCTCTTCATAGCTTCCTGGACAGTAGTTATTAATGAAGAGTATTCAGAAGTTTTTCTTTTCTCACTGCATATGACCTAGACTCCTTCTTATCAATATATTATGGATCATCTCTGTTCTTGACAATGCTTTCTCTTTTCTCTTTGACTCAAATCTCCCTTTTGAATATGAGGTTGATATCATTGCTTTGATACTTGACTCTTCATGTCACCTGTAATTGTAATTTCTTTTTCAGGACAACTTTGATTCCATTTCCTTAAAGCAGTTGCCAGAGCAGCCTATGTTTGCACTAATTCAAGCCTTTTGGGCTTTCCCAAAAGATATGTCCCACCCCTGTGGGAGGAATAAGTCATATAGTGCTATTATATGCCTTTTCAGGAAATGCACAGGTTTGGTGAAACAAAGTGTATATGTTAAATAATTAGAGAACAATTTCAGGTCAGCATATGACTTCATCCACATCTCTGTCTACTCAAATACACTATATTTTTGAGTGCCTGACTAATTTCACTTCTTATAGAAAGTCTTCCCATTTCCTACTTCACAATATATAAAAGAGCTTTCCATGTGAAGGAAATATGGAAAGTGTTCCAAAATCAGACAAACTTAGAATGGATTTGTTCTTTGAAGTTTTTGTTCCCATGTTGGTATGCCTGTAGCCATTAATGTCTGTTTCACTCATTTGACACAGACACATTAAAGACAATGAACATTAAGCTGTAGGATATATTAGTTGTTTCTCCTATTAGCTCCTTAGGAACAGTTCTTTCAACCTTAACAGTTCTCTCTATATATCAGTCAGGGCGCTAGGAGAAAGCAGATGGCATAATCAAACTGGGGTAATTTGAGGAAATTTAGTAAAGAGGCATTTTACAACCCCTAAGAGATAGTGCACTGTTCAAAGACTAGCAATTATAGGGTTGATTCCTTGACTCACTCAAGAACAGTGAGTAGTCATCATAAATGAGAAGCAGGAAAAGCTTTTTGGAGCTTGCTGATTGATCTTGTTCAAAGGACGCATCTACGAGTTGTGTCCCTCTAAGGAGAGTGCGAGGAGAATTATTGCCCTCAATTCTCCTGACAGTACTTTCCCACTGGAAAAAAAAAAAGCAAAATAAAGGCAAATGCAAAGACAAAAGAGAGTCCATTGTTTCAATCTATTCATAAAACCTCCCAAGGATTAAGTCAAAGTTGATATTAAAGAAAGAATCTTCAGAAGCAAAAGGAAGACATATAGCATACTCTTTGTGCATCATGATATATAAGTACAAAATGGAGCCAAAAAAATGAAATTAGGTTGTGACTAAATAACAATGTGGAAGTTGTTTGGAAATATTTGGAAATCCTTCAAATATTTGGAAGATGGATAGTCTGTTTGTCAAAGTAGGAGTCAACAGAGAAATTAGAAAACATTTTTTCCTGAGTGAAAAGGAAAATATAACATGTTAAAATATGTGCGTTGAATATAAAACAGTAGTTAGAGGGAAATTTATAGCTTTACAGTGTATTGAAAGGAAGAAAGACTTCAATGTAATAAACTCAGCTCTACAGTGAATGAAAGAAACATTGAGAAAGAGTGTGAAACCTAAATGAAGCAGAAGAAAGATCAGAACAAAAACCAGTAAATTGAAACCAGAAAAGCATTACAGAAAAACAATAAAACTAAAAGTTGGTCGTTTTTGAGATCAACAGAAAATCGTAACATCTACCCACAGTGATGAGGAAAAGGAAGACACCATTGTCATTTTTGGGAATGAGGAAGCTGACATTACTAAAAATTCTTCAGATGTGAAAGTAATTCTAAAATATGTATGCCTTTACTTTTGACAACTTACATGAAATAGCAACTGCCAAGTGAGACAAACTAGAAAAGCTGACTTGAGTAGAAATGAATAACTTGAATAGTTCTATATCTATCAAACAAACTGAATTTATAATTTAAAAATATCAGGTTATTTGAAATCCAGATTTAGATAACTTCACTGAGGAATACTAGCAAACACTGAAGATAATTCTAAATGCAAAAATAATTTAAGAATGTTAGCAAATCAAATTCAGTACTACCTAAAAAGGATAATACATTATGTCTAAACATTGTTTATCCAAGAATGCAAGTTAACATTTGAAAATCAGTGTATTCACTGTTTTAAAATTCAAAGAACAGAACCACACAATTATCACAATAGATATATGGAAAGCACTTAACAAAATCCAACAGAGATTTTAAGATAAAAAAATCTCTAAACAAACTAGTTGTAGAGGGTAATTCTTCACCATGAGGAGGGAAAATTGAAACTATAGTTAACAGTGTACTTAATAGTGAAAATCTAAATGCTTTCCTTTTATATCTAGAAACAAACTCCTTAAACCTCAGAACATTGTGATTATCATGCAGACACTGACCAGGGAGGAAGCTCTCAATTGTTCCACTCAAGTTTAAAATAGTATAGTTCACCTTTGCCTAAACATAGGCTTAATCATTTTCAGATTCATGAAACTGTGATTCCTAGATTCTGAAATCATTGGTATAACTCTTCCTCATCAATCTTGTCATGTCCTTGATTAGTATTATCCTATGTCCTTTATTCACTGGATCAACAGAGATAGAAAGTCCAGAGCCCACTTAACCCATCACCTGCGGACTACGACTCTCATAGAAATAAAAAAGCTCTCAGGCCAACTGGTGGCGCAAAAGGTTAAGCACTGCACTTTGAAGAATCTGTAGCCACTGTAGCACAGGATTAATCCCCAGCCAGAGAGGTGAACTGCATGGCACAGCAGACCTCTGCTGCCTTGCTCCTCCCCTCAGCAGGGTATTTCAAGCTATCTGCCTTTTCTGTTCCCTGCTCTGTCCCTGCTGAATCCTCTCACCCCCTGCACCTCTGGCCTGCACCCCAGCTCTTGTATACATAAATAAATAAATATTTAAAAGAAAAAAAAAAAACCAAGCATATTGTCTGTAGCCATTCTCACCATGTTCTTCTCAACTCATTCTTTCTTTGTCCCACTCTAATCAGGACTTTATATCAGTACTTAATTTCAATGACCTTAACAAACTCCATTTTGCTAATGTTGTGTTAATTTTCAGACATTATTTTACTTTACCTATGAGGAGCATTGGACACATTTGATTGTTCCTACTTTTCATTTTGCTTCTAAGACAGTTTACTTTTCTGGTTTTTCTCTTACTACCCTGACCCGTCCTTCCATGATTCCTTTGCTGTTTCTTCTCTTCCTGTTCACCTGGTGCTCAAGGGTCTTTGTCTCCTTTCTCTTCTGTAAGTGCACTCACTCCCCTGATGAGTTTTACATACTACCTCTTTCACTAACCCTGGCTTTATCCCTCAATGTCTACATGCAAAATCCAGCTTCCCATTTGATATCCCACTTGACTGTCTCATAGGAATCTCAAACTTAATATTCCACATGTCTGAAATGCATCTTTTTATTTCTATCTTCCATATAATATCCTTTTTTTCATGGTAATCTCATCTCAGTTAACAGCAATAACATTCAACTAGTAAGCATTTCATAAAATCTTTAAGTTTCCTATAATATTTCTCTTTCCTCACACTCACAGGTAACCCAGGGAGTACTATTGCTTTTACCTTCATGATATATTCTAAGTCTTATCACTTCATACTACCGCTATTGCTGCAAATCTGGTTATAATTAATACCACACCTCTTTCTTCTTTACTGCTCTTCCCTTAAAATAAAAACTACTTGGTCTTTGTCCAAAGAATATGAAGGGATAAAAAAGATACATACACTTGTATGTTTATTGCTCTATTAACAGTAGCCAAGACATGGAAACAACCTAAGCCCTCATTTACAGATGTTTGGATATAGGTGTGTATATATACACAATGGAATACAACTCAGCCATAAAAAAAAAAAAAGATGAACTCTTGCCATTCTCAATAACATGAATGAAACTTAAGGGGATTATTCTATGTGATATATGAAATGGAGAAACAAATGTCATGTGATTTCACTGATAAATGAAAGAACCAAAAAAAGCACAAATGAACAAATAAAACAAAATCAAGCTCTTAGAGTCTAACAACATAATGGTGGTTTACTAGAGTGACAGTGGGATGAGAGGTGGCTAAAACAAATAAAGGCAGTAAATTTTAAGGTTAGGGATGGCAATGAGATATTTAGTGGCGATCATAATGTAATATATACACATGTATTATCTGTGTATCTTAAACTTATACAATGTTATAAACCAATATAATCTCAAAAAAACCCCAGTATTCCTAGTACGTAGGGGAGCTGAGATGATGATACCACATCTCAAATCAGATAGCGTTCCAAACAAAACCCACACAATTGACCATTGTTCAAGCTGTGCCCGTTAGACTCTACATAATTCAGTTCCTCCCAGTTCTTCTACCATATCGTCCACCTTTCTCTTCTCCCATTTCATTCTACTAACTTTGGTGTTACTTAATGCTCATTGTATATACAGAGCTTATCCCTTCTTTTGCTGCTTTGGATGTGTCAGTTCCTCTGTCTGGAATACACTCTCTCAAACCCCTTCATGGCTTCTTCCTGATGCTGAGTCTTATCTTTGTTCAAATGTACTTTGCTCGGAGAGGTTCTTTATAAGGCTATGTTATTTAAGAACCAATCTTTCTCTTGTTATCATCTTCTAGCTCCCATCCTGATTTATTTTACCTTAAAACTCTTAAACCACATTAAATTATGTATTTCCTTGTTTACATGTTTATGATCTATCTTCTTAATTAGAAATATAAGTTTCATGAGGGCAAGTTATTTTCCTGGCATATTCATGCCAGTATATCCAATGATGAGAAAAACATCTGACTTACAGTAAATACTCAATATATATTCTAGGAAATATTGAGGAAAATTTTGTATCAGATCAACATTTTTTATTAAAACCTGACCCTGCTTTCAGACTTACTCTCTTTTTCATGTGGCCTTTTGTTAACTCTAGTCTAGAGGACAGAAAAGAAAAAAAAAAAGAATTTCAGCAAAACAAAAGATATTCCAAGGCATATTTAGATTTAAATATTAAAGACATCAATCATAATAATGCCCTATGTTTCAGTAAAATGGTTTTCTTGGTAGACTCTTCTATATGACCCCCATATAATCCTTATAACAGTCCTTTATTAGTATGTCCTCCACTTTGCATATGAGAAAATGAAAACTCAATGGAGCCGAGGGATGTGAACAAGTTCATGTTGCTAAGAAATGACAGAAACAAGATTAGAAGCTATATTTATCAAACTCTTCATCAAGGATTGCTCACGGTATCGCACTCCCAAAGCTAATCTGAATCCTCTCTACTCTGACTGTACCAGGTACAACATGAAAGAAACAAATATGAAAATGACATTCCGTGGTTCACATTATGAAAATCTGTATTCTCTTTAAAAGCCAGGCCTACATTTGAAAAAGACATTTTTATGAGTCGGTAATTCTACAGTATGAGAGAAGAGAGGGAATTATTTCTACTAATACAATTCACAGTTATGGGGCAGGGGCTAGAAAGTGGTTCTTATGCAGAGAAGAAATGCAGGATAGTGTAGCTTGGATGCTTTCTGGGAAAAAACAAGTGCAGGAGGACCTTCCTGGTGGTGCAGCAGGTTGAGCACTGCACTGTGAAGCATCTGCGGCACAGCAGCGCAAGTTCAATTCCCTGCCAGAGAGGGAACCCACATGGTGCTGCAAACCTCTCCTGCCTTGCCCGCTGCTCCCCTCAGCAGTGTGTTTCAGTCCATCTGCCTGTTCTGCTCCCACTCTGTCTCCAGTGAATTCTCTCATCTCCCACGACTCTGGCCTGTACTCCAGCTCTCCTATGCAGAAATAAATAAATCTTTAAAAAAAAAAAGTGCAGGTGGGTTAAGTGTAAAATGATTTAATACAGAAAGACTTCTGCAAATGTATAGCTTGTGGGATATTTTATAGTCTGAGTATTTTAGTTTGATATTTCATTTATTTTTAGTTTATTTGCTTTGTATTAGTGTAGTAGAATTTTTGTCCTTTTAAGTTAGTTTTAAATATTTTACTCAAAAGACAACAGAAATGACTATTTCAACTTCTTTTTAAAAGTTGGAATGTAGAAGATGGCTAGTTCTCTATCATGTAAACTTTTGACAAACCATAACATGCAGTAGTAGTAGTAATAGTAATTTCCTCTTTTTGTGAGACATGTAACTTCTCCCCATTATTTGCTCCTAAATTTCAACACCCAGTTCCAATTTTTTTTAACCTTTGTACTTATTTGAGTTCACAACCTATGATTTAGGGATTCTTAGCTATATGAAACAAACATCAGGCACCAGATAGTTATCAATGAAATGAGTTGTATGATGTAGTAATTTAATTTCCAACAACCCATTAGTTCTGATTCTCCATTGTCATCTGCTCCTTAATGAGTGAGTTGAGAGAATTTAATATTAATCACTTGCCCCTAAAGATTTTCCCCAGTAGCCTCTCATAAAAAAAAAAAAAAAAACCTTGGGGAAAGTCTTCAGAGGTACAATACTTTATTTATAAAGGGTCCACCACAGTATGCAAATTATGGGTCGACTATTACTATTAATAGGAAAAAATTGTAAGGAAATGGGGAAGACATAAAAGGGGAGACCACTGGTTGTTTTTAGCAAAGACAATCCTGGATAGATTGATCTTGTGAAAGTCTCTGTGTGCTACTTAGGGCAACACTTTGGCAATAGTTATTGTGAGGGGAGAAAGTGGTACTTCCAGTGGGGGAGGAAGGTAGGGCTTGTGGATTTCTACTCCACACAAGAGAAAAGTATAAGAAGGGCCCTCATTCCTCTTTCCCCAAAGAGGAACAGTGAGTTATATTTTGAGTGTATTTAGAAGAAGATCTGGAACATATTTAAGTATGTTTCTTCATATTCACCTGCATGCAGAGAAAATGTATTTTAATATTTCTCCCATCATGTGATATGTTCACAAATTCAGACTCTATTTTCCAAAAGTAAAGCTTTTCAGTCTTGGGGGTGATTAACAGGATGTCCACATCAAAACCTATTTTTTCCAATTAATGACATTATCATTTTCCTTTCCATATGTTGTTGCTTATGTTTCACTACCTTATAAACATAGAATAAAGAGTTACTTATAAGTTCTGTGGATGCTAACAGTAATGCTTACAAAGAAGTAAAGAAATTGTTAGATTTTTTTGCCTTGTCTTTAGTTTCTTTTCTGTAACTTGTAAGTTTTCAGGTAGTCTCTTGCATGAGGTGACATTTAATGTATTTGTAAACCCTGAGGTTCTATAATTTTATAATAAGATGTGCTATAGGTAACTGAAAGTTCTCTAACTCTACAATGTAACTCTACAGTGTACACTGAGAAGAGATGGGATCAATGACCATATTAAGATGTAAAGAGAAGCAAACAACTAGTTGTTATAGACTCAGGACCTATAAGCTTGGAAGGAGCATGTAAGGCCATTTGGTTCTCAACCTGTTATATGTTCCATTTCCAACTAAAGTAAGCCCTCTACTTATTATATGATTGAAAATGTAAGACTATTCAGTTTGAATGATTGACTCTTAGATTGCAAGCTACAGAAATAGATTTTAGCAGCTTTTCAGGAAAAATATTCATATAACAGGAATCTATTGAACACCAATAATATGCCAAACAGCGGCAATATTTTGACAATATAAAAGCAGTCATTGAAGTCAAGGACTCATAATATGTTTAAGAAACATATAGATAAATACATATATTTCATCTATGTTAAGTAGAAATTGCACTATAAGAGCACAGAACTGAGTGATTAAGGCTGACCAAAAGTATAAATGGAATTTCTGAAATGAGGTTTTCACATCTTTTCTATGTGCAGTGTTTCATTTTTGTTTGTTTGGGTTTTTTTGGCAGCACTTTTTTGACAAAATACTTTTCATAATTGAAAGTTCTTTTTCCATGTCCAAACAATAATTGATAATAAATAATTAGATAATTGTCTAATAGTTATTAGATCCTGTACATGTTCTCTTCATATCTGTTAGTAATTTGGATTCCCACTAATTTAAATTGTCTCACTGAAACATTTTTAGCGTGATGAATTTAGATTCCAATGACTTTAAGATAGTACTTGTCTCAGCAGCTCAGTTCAGGGTCACAGCCACAAAGTATAAACATCAGAATTTATACACCTTAGAAAATTTAAATTTGGATACCTTACCTTTCACCATTACAACTGCTTGAACTATTGCTTGATACTTAATCCTAGAAGACTAGAATACCAAACAAATCTACCAGTTTTCGGGCTTTACTTCCTACCTTTCCTGGTCAAATCCCGCAAATCCATAATTTTAGCCACAATATTCCTCTTTGGTCAACCTTTCCCTTTCCGCCATACCCTCTGAAAAAGTCAAAGTGTGGCCATTTTTTGTCTCTGGAATTCTCTGTTCCTACAACAGGTTATGGAAGGGTCCTTGAGATAATTCCACAGGATATTAATTGGTGATACTGAAAATTTATGTTTTTAATAGTCCTGCCACAGAAAGTATTTTTTCTTTTGGTGTTCTCTTTCCCAATACCTTCAGCAACTATTCCATTTTAAATGAAAATAATTATGTTAAATAAAATCTGTAAAACAAAACACTGCTAAAAAACACCACCTATAGTTCCTTTCCTATAAAATCACCATTTGTAACAATTGTGATATTTTTTAGGTCTCACCCACCCAATCTCTGGGTGAATAGAATAATTTCATGTTATTATATTCATGAAGCATGTGCAATTTTGTATCCCACTTTTCCAAAGAATGCTGTATCACCCAAATATCTTATAAGTACATAAACTGAGACTCAAAATGTTAGAAGACTTTGGCCACAGCATAGGTTCAACACGCTGTGACTCTTAACTTTCAAAACCAAAGTTCCATAAAGCAAGACTTCAAAACCACTGTAATATTTATCTCAAATATCTGCACTCTTATCCTGAAAACCAAAGAGAATTAAGCTGTGATCAATCCCACTAGATTTTAGTTTCATATTGGCCAGTGCTATGTTTTGAAGACAAAAGAAGCTATTGTAAATAACCAGAGAAATATTTACAAATGATATCTTGTATAAACGGATTTCTTTTATATAATTTTAAAATTATATAAAATTACTTTTAAAAATATTTAATACATACATAAGTACTTTAAAATTATTTAAAGGTTTGACCATATCCTAGTTCCTTTTCACTAAAATACTGATTAGAAGAATATCCAGTCACAGGGCAAGAACCATTCTGGTCGAGTGTGGACCCACTTCACTTCTGATTAATACTCATTGTTCCTGTCCCACATAATCTACTGAGAAACTTCTGCTTCTCATTTCAGGGTCCTTAGTCACTAATCATGCAGAGTTCTTAGTCTTTTCAAAATAATCTTAGAAACAGTGTTTTAGCCTCAGAAAAATTGACCAGAGTGTCAGACAGTACCACCAGAAGAGTTCTTGGGTTCTAGGCTTTGCATTCTCTATGGTCTCTGCTTTCTTTGATGTAATGTGATGTTGTGAAGTGGTGTAAAACTTCTTTTAGAGAGCTCTATTTCAATACCTACTAGGAATGGTAACTGAAAATTGACCTACCCCCTATTTACAGCCCATGAAATTTCTTGCATTCCATCATAAAAATAGTGAGTCAGAACATTACATTTTAATCACTTCAAATGCCTATTTCAGTGATTTCCAAATGGCTTTGTGTGGATTGGGCTGCATCAGAATTGCCTGGAAAGTATATTAAAGTTACAGATTTTTAGGCTCTAACCCAATCATTTGGGAGGATTTCTAGGACTAGGGCTCTATAATCTATGGGTGATATTCATAAATATTAAAAAGATACCTTTTGAGTCTTCTAGAACCTTGGCTGCCTATTTATTTTTTTTGAAATTTTGATTTCATTTATTTAAAAGCTAAAGCAGCCTGGACTTCTTGTACATAGGTGGTGGACTATAGTAGCTAATTATGCTACCCACAAAAGTTAGCTCAAAATGGCTTAAAAAATTAAACTTAAGACCTGAAACCATAAAGCTACCCAAAAAAAAGCATAGAAAAAAATTTCTTTGACACCAGTCCTGAGGACAGATTTTTAGATATGTTAACAAAAGCAAAAATAAGTGACTCTATCTCACTAAAAAGCTCTATATAGCAAAATAATAAAAAGGCAGCCTATGGATGGAATGGAGAAGATATTTGCAATTATCTGTATGGTAAGTAATTTAGGAATTCATATCACTCAATAACAAAGAAAGCAAACAATCTGATTAAAAGATGGTCAGAGAACCTGAGTAGCTACATCTCCAAAGAATATATAGAACCTGAGTAGCTACATCTCCAAAGAATATATAAAAATGGCCAATGGGTATATGAAAATATTCTCAACATCACTTATCAACAGTGAAGTGCCAATCAAAATCCTGAGATATCACCTAACACCTGTCAGGAGAACTAGCACCAAACAGACAAGTGTTGGCAAGTATGTGGAGAAAAAACAGCTCTTGTGTGCACTGCTTGTGGAAATAAAAATTGATACAGTTACTATGGAAAATAGTATGAAGATTCCTCAAGATGTTAAAAATATGATCCAACAATCTCACTTCTAGGTATTTATCCAAAGGAAATGAAATCAAAATTTCAAAAAAAATATATGTATATGCATGTTAATTGCAGCATTATTCACAATAATCAAGATTAGTAAACCATCCATAGATATAAGGTATGTGGAAATATCAATAGATAAATGTTTAAAAAGTTGCATAATGTAGATATTCCATTGCCAAGAAAATGGAGGAGAGCCTGTCATTTGTGAAAATATGGATGGAACTTGAGGATGTTATGTTAATGAAAAAAGTCAGACTAAAAGAGAAACACTGCATGATCTCATTTATATGTGCAATCTATTGAAGAAAAGTTTGACTCAGAGCTTAGAATGGGACGGGGGTGGGGAAAAGGGGGAAATATTGGTCAAAGAGTATAAACTTCTAGTATTAAGAGAAGTTCTAGGGATCAAACATACAGCATGATTTGGACTACTGATCTTTTAACAGTAGTTAAAATCATGATCTTTTAACAGTAGTTAATAATGCAGTCCCACCTTGGTATCTGCAGGGCACTGGTTCCAGAGCATCCTATAGATACCAAAATCTGTAGATGTTGAAATTCCTTATATAACATGATGTGTTATTTGGAGCTATGCACATTCACTATTGTACTTTAAATCATCTCTAGAGCATTTGTAATACCTAATACAATATAAATGCAATGCAAATAGTGGTTTTACTGCATTGTTTAGAGAATAGTGACAAGGAAAAAAGAATACAACTAGAGTAGATTTAACTATATATAGTATTTCCCACCCATAAAGAGTTGAAACTGTGATGCAAAACTTATGGAGACAGGGGACCAATTGTGTTGTATTATACTTGAAAGTTTCTGAGAATACATCCTAAATGCTCTTGCCAACAAAAAAATAAATAAATAAAAATAGAAGATAATTATGTGAAATGTGTGAAGTGAAAGAACTGCTCAACTAAATATATGACACATTTTCATAATATATAAATGTATAAAATAATTACATTGTGTACTTTAAACATCCATGTTATGTGTCAATTATATCTTGATGAGTAATGGTGGGAAAAGAAACTGCATCTCTTTTATAGCTCTGCTATTCATCGAACATATCATCTTGGTTGTAGCTTCGGCCACAACCTCCTGACATTTGGTCTCATCAGTGCCACCCCACCCCTGTGTTTGCTCTTCCTGACTTCCTTCTGAGTAGTCTTACTGCTAATTATTGGCTTCTTAGTTCTTCTATCATTTATACATCTAGTTCCCTGCATTTAAGTCTCTCTGTTCTAAATACCATTTGATAAATAGATACTGACTAATGTAACTCTCCATGTTTCAAATTACAAATTTACAACCATCTTTTACTCATACAAGCATGAGCTGATTATTTCATTAATGTCACAAGGAGTAGGCGGCCAATACTCATATTTGACACAATCGACAGATCGTGACTCTGGAAATTACTGTGTTAGTTAAATTAGCCAGAGGAGCTCAAGATTGCTTAGCCTGCACCAAGATGTCATCACATATATCTACTAAATTCATAACAAGATAGTGAAATGCATGTGGCATTACTTCCCTTTTAACAGATGTAAAAATCAGATTACAATGAAGTATCATGTTCATAGACTCTTAAGGTCTAAGGGATCTTAGAGAGGTGATTTTTAACATGCTTCTCAACTCAGGGTAATTGTTAGCAGGCAGACTGAGAGGCACCCTATTATCCCCAAAGCCATCCACTATATAAAAACAAAATATGCTCTAGTGTAAAAGATCTTTAATAGAATGATTGTGCATAGAGAGAGAAGAAGAGAAAGGATACAATTTCCCAGTGAAACAGCCAAAGTTGCCTATTTCCTCGTGGGTAAACGCCCAGCCAAACAGGCAAAGCAGCTGCATCCCAAAAGTTTGCCACACATCTAATGCACCTTCCAGTGGGCAACATTAGGGGAGGGGTAAAAGGGGCCAAACAAGTCTGGCAGTCAGGCAATTCTGGGATAAAAGGAACAAAATTAAAGTACAAATCAAGATAAAGTTTGCCATTGTCAGCATCCCCACCTGTCTCACCCAGGTGCCTCTTTCAAGTATCTCTAAGTATCTCAACTCCACAAGCCTCCTCCAAGTCCCCAAGACCCTGGTGCAAATCCAAAGCTGAGAGGCAAGCACTCCCTTTATCTTCATATGTCTTTTTGCTCCATGTGTCTCCCCCTGTCTCTCTTTGGTATCTCAAGCATCCCATCACTGCTCAGCTTTACCACGCCTTAGGTGGGACAGTGAACATGGAACCTCCCTTTTTTATGGAGATGCCTGTTATATACACATTGTTTACAGGCACTTTTGACACATAATCTAATATACACTGAAAATTCTCACCCAAATATCTTCTTTAAATCTGAGATTTTCTTTTCTTAAACTGAGATTCAAGAAGGTTAGAAGACATTGAACAAAGAAAAGGTTCAAAACACTGGTGACTCTAAAATTCTTAAAAATCATACTCCCATAAAACAAGACTTCAAAACTACTCATACATATCTCCAAAATCCCAACTTTTATCCTGAAACCAAAAAGAAATGTTATTGTGATCATTCCCATTAGAGTTTAATTTTATAAAGACCAGTGTTATGTTTCAAATAATTCATAATTCTTGCATATTCAGGAACAATTGTTTCAGTCAATGAGTAATTATCAATCTTTACTATATTCAAGACACCACACTATGTACTTTATGACTATTGAAGATTTCTTTCATATTTTCTGCTTCCTACTGCATTCATCTACATATGAATAAATAAGTTAGGCCAATAGAACAAACAGATAAGGATTTTTAACCATTTATTCATTTATTTATTTAATGGTTTTTATTTATTTAATCATTATTTAACTAATTTATATTTTAGCACCTACAATGAGATAGGTACTCTGTTATATACTCATGATAAAGGAGTGAATAAGAGAGACATGATCCCTGCCCTCCTGAAGTTTCTAAGCTAGTAAAAGAATAACACATAAATAAAAGAATTAGTTTCAACATGTAAAAGTGTGAGTGAAACGAACTAGATGCTGTAAGTGTAAGAATGCTGTGTTTAGCTGTGCATGTTTTGCATAACATGACCCTAGGAGGCGCCATTCAAGTCATGGACTTTGCAGATTTGAATATTTATTGCAAATGGTTTCCAGTAGATGGCAGTAAAGTGTCTTGTTCATCTAAATTTGATGTGTTAAGATCATTTTCTAACAGTATAAGTAAAGAGATTTGTAGGAATGTTTGTTGTTGTTGTTTTTTTCCAATTTGCCCAAAGGCACCATGTGGACTAGCCAATTCCCTGAAATAGGGAGGTAACTTTGAAAAGAAAGTCAGATAAGACCACTTTGATGAAGTGACATTTAACTTGAAGATAAATAAGAGCCAGTTATTTGAAGAGCCAGAATAAGAACACGGCAGGAATGGAGAAAAGCATGTACTTGACATTATCCACTCTTATTTTTGGTTTGTTTGTATTGACATTATAGTCTTACAATTAAAAATCATTAAATTTTTGTAGATTAATATAATTTTCATTAGCAGAGTCTCTTTTATTAATGGTTTATTTTCATTTTGATGATCTGGTTTCCTTGCTTTCTCCCTCAAACATATTTTCAGATCATTTTGATGAGATTATGAATGCAATCTTTGGACACATAACCTAGCTAACTGACTTTATATAAACCAAGAACAACAACAACAAAAAATAGTAGTGGAAAATTAAGAAATAATTTTTTATGACAATACTATTTGTTGAACACTTATTAAACTGAACAATTAATTTGAAAAAATATACTAAACAAGCTGAGTCAATCACTGCCAAGAAAACTCATATTGCTATATATTCATATATCCCGTCTTCTATCTTTCTATGATCAGATTTCCTTTGACTATCGTCTATGAAAAAATTAACTACAACTTAATGTTATTATGATGATAAGAATAACTGGTAGAATTTACAGAGTGTTTATTAAATACCAAGCACTATTCTTAGAGTTTTACCAGCTTTAATTCACTTATACTTCAACACCTGTATTATTATTTTACCCAATTTGGAGAAATCTGAATCCTGAAATACCAGACTTGTTCAGTTGGATTTTCCTCAGATAGTCTGACTCCAGGATTCATGTTGTTAATTCTTAATATAGTACTATAGGATAGCCTATAGAAAAATTTCAATAAATGTTTGCTATTCCTAGAAGCAAAATAGAATGGTGACTTCCCATGTGACTCTGATAATAGCTTAAGGGAAGATTGTCTAAGTTACCAAGCACTCCTTAAAAATAAGACAACCTGGGCCTCCCCTGGTGGCGCAGTGGGTTAAGCAATGCACTACGAAGCAAACCACAGCCACTGCAGCACAAGTTCGATCCCTGCTGCCGGCCAGGGCAGGAACCACATGGTGCAGGAGACCTCTCCTGCTGTGCCCGCTGCTCCCCTCAGCAGTGTACTTCTGTTGATCTGCCTGTTCTGCTCCCCGCTCTCCGTGGTGAATCCTCTCACCCCCCCACACCTCTGGCCTGTACCCCAGTGCTTGTATGCATAAATAAATAAATATTAAAAAAAAAATAAGACAACCTACCTCAAGCTAGGTTGCATCCCATTGCATCATAAACTTTTTGTTTTGCTGTGTTCTCTCTTAAATTGTCTGACCTCTTGTTTCAGACAGAAATCTCCACCATCCCAGTGTACTTCTCAGCGTGAAGCATCCATCCTAAATAATGCCTGAATTCAAGGAGAAAAAATGGAGAAAACGCCTAAACTGATATTCATTCATTCAGGTCCTCCTTCCCAAGAGATTCCTACAGATGTGTCTTAGCTGATAGAAGTAAATGATAAAGAGCATGAATTTACTAGAAAGGACTTTCCCACCTCTCACATATTGAAAGAATATTGTTAGAGTATTTAAAGTATTATGTGGCTGACTTTTGCAGAAATTGGCAATCCTGAAGTGGAAGGAAAACCCACATCATGATATTAATTTGATAAAAAGACAATTCCAAGCCAAGAGAGTATTTAGCCATGTCATTTTATTAAACATCATAAACTCTGCTGCGTTATAGGCACAGTGGAACCAATAAACCATTAATACAGCATCATGCAATAGCCAAGAGCAGAATATGAACCAGCTTTGATCAAGAGCAGGTGTGAGCACAAAGCAGAAAGTAAATTGTTCAATCAATTAATGGGAACAGAGTTAAACACTCTTGTCTATTGGTAGGTTATAAATCATTGCATCCCTGTGGGAAGGGCTATAATAATTTCATAACAAAGCTCAGTGATTCAAACATTCTGCAGTAAATCTTTTATCAGACTCAGCCTGGTAACTGTCTCAGGAGTCAGTTTGTACTGTGTGTGTTCAGCACAATTCAGTGCCCAGAAAAGAAGTTTAAGGGACTTGTGAGCAAACCTCCAAATGTTCACATACTAGAATTGAATAAATACCCACATTCAGTGGCTTATGATAACAGCTGTAACATGAAAAGTCAATCTGTAATATGCGAAATAGCCATTTAGCATAGTATTACATAAACATGAAAAAATTAAGATTCACTCAAGGAAACAGGTACCCAGATAGTTTCAATTTTTAAAATTAATACTGAAAGATATTATTCCTAAACAAATGCCCTCCCTCAGTCTTTAAGATGAATCCCAAGGCCAAAAACTCTTTCCAATTGAGCTAAAATCTGAAATAACCACCCCTGGAAAGACAAAGCTCATACTTGGGAATCTGGAAATCTCAAAATCAAAACTAAACCCACTTTATATCAC
Source organism: Galemys pyrenaicus (assembly GCA_019455555.1). Taxonomy (NCBI): domain Eukaryota; kingdom Metazoa; phylum Chordata; class Mammalia; order Eulipotyphla; family Talpidae; genus Galemys; species Galemys pyrenaicus. Next base: position 1,697,404 of record JAGFMF010011796.1, on the reverse strand, counting down.
CTGAAAATGGCCTCCTCCTTTTCCTTCTCTTGTCTTTATAGTTCTTAATCCAACTCTCTACTTCCACAAATATAACTTCAGTATGATTCCTAAAATCCTGCCAAGAGAGTCAGGTTCTGCCTACTCTCTGGGAATAATGTTCTCCTCCATTAAGGAATATATATGAATTACTTTAATGGCAATAACTCTCTAGCTAATCCTGCAGGTCAGTCTCACTGTGGATTCTTTTTGTCCTTCATAATATGACTACCAGTAATTGGATTCTTGCCACATTCCCTAGTTATAATGATTAAGTTTGTGTCTTGAACTCCTGAATATTAAAGATTAGATTTTGTCCTGAAACTTACTTCCCCAATATTTGTTCTAAACCTCTAAATATCCCACCACTGCTTATTATACTGCATTTTCTTAATGTGCATACATTTTCCTTTTTCACCTTAACAAATCTCTCCCCCCCCCCTTTTTTTTTAAATTGAGGCAATAATGGTTTACAAATCTGCAAGTATTTTAGAAGTACACATTTCGCTTTTTGAAATGTATGTTGCCATACTGTACTCAGACCAAAGTAATAATTACCTTCCACCACAGTCTATTGGACCTCCTCTATCGGACCTCCTTAATCCCACCTTTCTTCCAGTTTAGTAACCTCAGTTTTTCTTTCAGAATCTAAGACTTTGTTTTGTTTTGTCTGTTTCTTTGTTTTGTTTCTCTAATATTTGACAAGTGAGTGAAGTCAACAAGTATTTGTCTTCCTACTTCTGACTCATTTTATTTATTATAATCACCTCAAATTCCATCAATTTTGTCACAAATGTCAGGATTTTCTTTTTCATAGCTGTGTGGTATCCCTTTATATATATATATATATATATATGTCACATCTTCATTTGTCCATCAACACTTATGTTGTTTCTATATCTTGATTATTGTGACTAATACTACAATGAACACAGAAATGTAAATTTTTAATTAGTATTTTCATTTTCTTTAGGTACCTATATGTGGAATCTGGATCATTAGGTAGTTTTATTTTTAATATTTGAAGGACTTCTATACTATTTCCATAGACTACACCAATTTACATTTCCATCAATTTCCTTTCCTTTTCTCCTTTTCCTTTTCTCACTAACACTTGCTGATTTTGGTCTTTTTAACATAGGTCATACTCAGCAGTATGAGTTAATATATCACTGTGGTTTTGATTTGCGTGTGCCTATTAATAAATGATGGTAAGCATTTTTTTTTCATGTGTTTATTTTACACATGTACATCTTCTTTGAAGGTGTGGCTATTCAACAAATCTCTCAGCTTTAGAATTGAATTTTCATCTTTATTATCTTCATTTCCTTCCTTATATTCAGCATGTATTTGGAACTGGGGCTAGAGAGATAAAATAACCAATTCCATGACCTTAAGAGTAACCGAAGGAGAGTAACTCATAAACATAAAAATTCTGGTTTTGAATAAAATCAAGATTTGGTCTTATTTAGTCCTTGGATCTCCAGGTGTAAGATCTGGTCCAGATTTTACCCTTAGAATAGAGCTTCATTAAGACTAAAAAGCCACTAAGCATATTATTTAAAGTTGATAAGTCTGTAGTCTTCACTGATAATCTTTCTAAATGGTAACCAGATTGTTAGCTGATTTGACTTGAATTAGTTTCCTTTTTTGTCTGTTTGACCTAATTAGATTAGGCAATATCAGGTTTAATTTTTACATTAAAGTTAATGACTACATTAAGAGAAAATATTTAGTAATTTTAACAATAGCTGTATAATTTGATCCCTAACAATGATAGATATTTATTTCAATTAGAATATTGCATCTTAGGTTGTGTTATGTTGTGTCCTTTGTCAAATGAAATCTTGATAGTTTACACAGAAGTACTTGAATGCTAAAGATTTATCCAGTAACCTAGTCAATACTTTATAGGTCTGCTTTTAATTAACAACAGATAAATTTACAGTTAAACTCAAAATTATTTTCCTTCATCATTGACAGACAAGCATAATCATTTCCTTATTTTTCTTTCTGTCTGTGAAAATTTGCCAGCATTTCTCAAGACAAGGATTGTCTAAGGTCTATGTTGTAGTGAGTAAAATTTCAAACCAAAACAGATCTAGTGTACTCACCCTTCCTCTCATTTCTTCCTTTCCTCTGTCTCATTCTCTACTTTCCACACAGGATGTATAAATATATATTAACCAAGATACATATAAAAAATATATATAATTTTATATATAAAAATAGGGACTACACACATATGTATATATATGCATACGTATATATACACACATATTAACAAAGCTCCATCTACTATTTTAAACAGAAGATAGAGTTGAAAAGCAGCACAAACACAAAAGCAATTTCTCTATATTTTTGCTAATGTACTTTTGCTAATGATGGAAAAGACATCTAAAATTGCCGATCTCAACACCAAAAACAAACCCACTCAAGATTGTAACGAAGCTAACAACACAGTTTAATGAGAGACAAATACTATGCATCTGATCATTAATAGTTACCTTTGAGGATTATAGATTTTACCAATTAGACTTTCTTGACATCATATGACTTATTCATGAAAATAGGTTTCATTATCTTCCCTAAACCACCAGTTGCTTTGTTCAGTGATCTCAGTGATGATAAACCCAGGCTTATTCTGAGTCCTACATTGGGTTTGTAAAATGTTTTCTATTTCTAGAAAAGAAAATAGATTTTTTATTAGAAAGCAGAGGGTAGAGGCTTAGTCTCTATTATCATTAATTGTATAATATTATGAAAAACATTTGTCTCTGTGGTTTGACACTTCCATATAGTTGGAAGTTAATAACTATATTAATAACTGCTCTAGCAATTTTCCCTAGACTTATATGAATTTCTTGTATAATTTTATTGTGTTAAAATACATATAGCAAAATTTAACATTTTTAACTATGTAGATCTGTAACATTAAGTATATTTATATTCTATGCTACCACCATCTAACTCCAGGGCATTAAACAGTAACTTCCCATTTTCCTCCTTCTCCTAGGTCCCAGACACTACCAATCTACTCTCTGCTACTATAATTTTTACTACTTTGAAACCTCATGTAAGAGGCATCAGCAATATTTATCTTTATGCAACTATCTTATTTCACTAAGTATAATGTCTTCAAGTTCATCCATGTTGAAGCATGTGTCAAAATCTCATTATGTCTAAAGATTGGGTGATACGCCATTATGTTTGTCCACTCATTTGTAGCTGGAAACTTGGATTGCTTCTGCTCTATGATAAAGGCTACCAATCAGATGGTAGGTTTTAGAATAATCTAACCAATATTTTAAATTGGTCATCATTTAAATGCTTCAATAAGCAACTACAAGCATGCTTGAGACCAATGAAACAGTAGAAAGTCTCTGCAATGAAATGGTCTCAGCAAAGGAAAAAATAAATATATATATATATATATGAACCATATATGAATTTTAAAAATGGGGCCTCCCTCATGGCAAAAGGGGTTAAGGCACAGCACAATGAAGTTATCCTCAGTCATTGCAGTAAGAGTTCCATCCCCAGCCAGGAAGGTGACACACATGGCACAGTAGACCTCTCATGTCTCACCTGCTGCTCCCCTCAGCAGTGTATTTCAGTGGATCTGCCTGTTCTGTTCCCCACTCTGTCTCTGGTGAATCCTCTCACCCCCACACCTCTGGCTTGTACGCCAGTTCTTGAAATGCATAACTAAATCTTTAAAAAAATAAAATAAATTTAAAAATGAAAAATATAGTATCTAAAATTAACCACTATTAATACAGAACTTAAAAGCATAATGGAGGTGGTAGAGGGAAAATTTTTGCCTTCTAAAAACAGATAGTTCACTCAATACAAGATGGATAATTTGAATAGTCATGTAACTAGTAAGGAAAGTATTTTTAATTTTAAATCTTCCCAATAGAATTCTCCATGCCCATATAATTTCTCTGGAGAATCCTAGTGAAAACCTTAAAGAAGACTAATACTAATTTTATGTAATGCCATCTAGAAAACAGAAAAGGAGGAAATAATTTCTAAGTTACTTTATGTAACTGGTATTACTGTGATTCTCAAACCAGAAAAAGACTGTACAAATAAACTGTAGACAAATACCCCTCATGAATATGCAAGCTAAAGTCTATGATAAAATACTAGTAAAAAATGATCAGTAATATGTAAAAGGAATTATAAACTGTGAACAAGAACGCAAGATTCTTTCTACAGGAAACAATCAACTAATGTAATTCACCAAAAAAAAACAAGCTCAATATAGAAAAGTCATATGATCAAATATGTTAACAGATTTGATTTTTTTTTCAAATAGCTGGCAAAATTCAACATTCATTCAGATAAGAACACTCAGAAAAGCTTGAGTATTCATTTTGAGGACCAGTAGGGAATGGCCTCAATTTTCAACAATAGTATCTATAAAATACCTATAGTTTACATCTTAATGATGAAACACTAAATGCTTTCCCTTAAGATAATGAACAAGGCAAGCATATACATTTTAGCCACTCTTACTTATATGGAGTATACAAAAAGTATGAATAAATAATTAGAAAATATTCTGGTATAATTTAAATAAGGATTGACTATTCACAATTACTACAAATGATATATTTTGTGTTTAAACATAATATGAAACTAAAATCGAAGCAAGAACATGGGAAATTGAATAATATTCCAAAGGTCAGGTGTCATTCCACAAGAGAATAGAGGTGTTGGCCAACCAGGTTTTTAGGTAAAGTATGTTAAAAGTTTGAAGGGTAACTACTACTAGAATAAAGAGCAGGTATATAGCTTAAAGAAGAAGTCAGAAAAGCAGAAGAACAAGAAATTTAAAAATCATTTAAAAAGTCAAAATGATGTTAGAATTCATCAAAATATGATTATAAGAAAAGTAGCAGCTTCTGAAATCCAGGAACTAGCCTGAATTTACAAGCAGACCTCAGAATGATTGAAAGTAGGCCAGTCACTGAAAGCTAGGTATGCTGTTCTCTTGGACGTAAATAGTCTGACCAAAAAAACAACTTCAGACAAGTCATTGTGAAACCATGATAAAGTGACGCAAGATAAGACCACTCCATAATACAGTTGAAACAGAATCACTATCGCTGTGAATTCCACAAAATACCAAACTCTCTGCTCTCCTGTTTAATATGAATGAAAGCTACGTTTTCTGTTTCACCAATGACAGTTTGTCTCACTCAAGCTGGTTCTCCCAATACCTAAGATTTGTTGATGTTCATTACAGAATTGTCTTCATTTTCTGACAGTATTTAATCCAGAATGAACTATTTTCCTTTGATTCACATCCCCCCCCCAATCACCCAGCCAAAGCCCAAATCTGATAATAATTCCTTTACAACACACATCCTATCACTGTGTCATAATGCACCTTGTCCTATTATGTAATGAGTTATAAATACAAGCTGTTCAGTTGGGGATGCATTGCTGGAGTCCTTGACTGGACAGCACCACACTTGTAAATATGAAAATTAAAAAGGTATTTGAATTCATTCTTCTCAAAAATTTGTTCCTGGTGGAATTTTTAAATAACTTTGCCAATAAGCTCTAAACTCCCACCCCATAAAATCCTGTTGGAAATTTTCCTTTTCTTTGAAGTACAGAATAATGTGGTGAGAATTGATTTCTTACCACAATTTGGACTCTCTTTTTGAGAAACATGATATATGTCTCTATGTATACCATCCACTGAGATGATCATAATTTTTGTCTTTCATTTTCTTGATTGGTGAGTCACGCTGATGAATGTGTATGTTGATGAATTTGTATATGTTGAGTCATCCTTGTGTCCCTGGAATAAATCCTGCTTGGTGTGATCTTTTTAATGTACTGTTGAACTCAGTTTGCTAATATTTGTTTGGAATTTTTGTACTTATGTTCATCAGAAATGTTGACCTGTAATTTCTATTTTTGTGTTGTCTTTGTCTGATTTTGACATCAGTGTTATACTGGCCTCATACAAGGAGTAAGGAAGTCTTCCCTGTCTTTCACTTTTTTGGAAAGTTTGAGAAGGATGGTTATTATATCTTTAAATAGTTGGTAAAATGCACCATTGAAGCCATCTGATCCTGGATATTTAATTTTTATGCGTGATATTCTCAGTACACATCCTAGATACTTATGCATCTTTATGAATCTTATTTTCCATATACATTAAGTCTAAAGTAAAAGGGTTATATTTGGCCTTTTAATGATTATATCAGAGCCTGACAAAATGCCACACATATTCAAGTAATATTTGTAATTCAATGAATTAATGATTTTACTTATATTTTCCCTAAATGATCTCTAAAAATCTAAAAGATGTCTTAAAAAGTTCTCATTATATCACCTTCATTACGTGTTTTAAATAATTTATTGGACATATTTATTTTTTACATTATTTGGAATAGCAAGGATCATAAATACATCTTAATCATGAAACTTTCCATCAAAATCAAATAATTATCATCTTTGTCCAGTTATTGCTTCTGAAATCAATTTCTCTCTTGTTGCATGTACAAGATTCATTATTGTTTAGTTGAAAATCTTTGTCCCAATTTGCTGAATTGCTTATAAAAACTATACCAATTTTGTAAAAACTGTGAATTTTGTGTTTTCTGTAGTTATATAATATAATCAGTTGTTCTAACTAATGTAAATATTTGGCCTCTACAGGTGACATATCATAAATATTTCATATGCTTTAATTTTTGTCCTTCCTTTTGTTATATAGTGTTTTATAAATATCTTGTACTTACTTTTACTATTTCTCTAATAAGTTAGAATGTGTATACTATATTCTAACACTACCTACTCTCAAATACCTAGAATAAAAACTATTTCAACACATCAGTAACATAAATTAGTGCTTCACACATATACATTATTAGGAAAACAGTGTGCAATTACTAAACCTTCACCCTCTTCACCAATTTATTATACATACTCTAAAAAAAACCTGACAGTACAGGGCCATAATATAAGTACTCAATGTTGTTCTCTTTGCCAAAAGTTTTTGTCTATATTTACAATAATGCTTTAGTTTTAGTCTATGTTTAGCTAGTTTTGCGGTTCACCCTAAGTTTTCATACCCAAATTATCCCATTTTTAAATTCTTTGTTTTCCTTTACCTAGGTTATCCAGAAAACATGTTTAAATAGTTTTCTCCAAAGCAAAGTGTATTTAAACAATATAGTTCACATGTTCATATGAGAACTTTCCTCTTGTTTTCAGGTGAGCTGTAACTAATGTCTCTTCCGATACTCAGATTTGCATATGAGAAAACTGACACCAGGGTAACCTTGATTCCTTAGTAGTTACTCTTTGTCTCCATGCTTTTTTAATCCTGCATGGATATATTTTTTTATTTGCTCTAAGATAAGGCAGTCCAATAGAACTTTCTGTGATTATGGGAATGTTCTATATCTGTACCATCTAAGATAGTAAAATTAGTCACATGTGGCTATTGAATATGTAAAATGTGATTGGTTCGAATTAAATTTTATTAATTTGTTAATTTAATGACTACATGTGGGTGGTGGCAACTACAAAATTGCATAGTACTATTCTAGGATCTTTCAGAGTGCTGAGGAAGAAGTGGGATTCAGTTCTGTGTAGTCTCTCATCTTGTTTTTATCTTCCCAATCTATTCTCTTATGCTTGAAGAAGATGCAGCCCTCATACCTCTTTGTCTAGAGTGCAAATATGGAATTTTGTTATTTTTTGCTACTTTTAGTTTACTTGATTTGGTCTTTATTACAATTCCTTGTACTATCAATGGAATTACCACTTTATTCTCACTCTATCTTCTTTGTTCTCTTTTCTAGATGTTTTTTCTTCAAACCCTAAGGTTGTGGCAATTTATCCACACTACTGTATTTGACTTACGCATGATAATATTAGCAAAGGGAAGAATAGGAGTTTTGCCTCAACCAAGAGTTCTGGTTGAGAAACTTTTGCTGTAGGGCTTATCATCTTCTTAAGATGAGATAAACCAATAGAGAAACTTAGACATAAATGGAAAAAATCCCCCCTACTTGTTTAAACATATCTTTTTCTAAGATGCACTCACTCTCATTTCATGGTGTTTCTATCCTTGTTAAAAGACTGCTTCAGTTCACTTTCCATCTTTGGTTTTTTGCTATGCTAAATTGAGTGTCTGTCTACAACTTCTTCCCAATTTTGACTACTCTAGCAGACATTGCCATTTCTCTTGATCGTTTTGTAGTAACTTTTCTACTTCAGGTATGCTGGCAACCAAATATTTCCCCCCACAGCCTCAGAACATTTCTTCAAACTAGAATCCACTCAGCTGGACTCTAAGATACTAGAAATTCCAATAAAATCTTCAAATTTCCCTTTTAGGTGTCCTCCAGGTATCAGATTCACTTTGGGTCAAGAATAATGTAGGTAACTTTATATAACAAAGTCGAAAATCATCTAGAGGAATAATTATTTTATGAGAGAGCTATCCATCTATGATACTATAATTCCTTTCTCTCAATATTCCCCATATTAATAGTAGCTTCTGCCAGTGTTTTTTTGTCAGAGTCTATGGTAATTAAAAGTTGTTTTGTTTTGTTTTTTTCAATTTCTGCTATCCAGTTGATTGAAATAATTGGGGTAATTGATCTAAAACTTTTAATGTGCCATTCCAATGATAGTTTACACCATAAGGATCACAATAGTCATCTTTGAGACTGTCACCATGCCTGCCAGGAAGGGATATCAGTGCTTTTGGGGCATCATGGGCACTCCAGGTTGGTTTTATCATTATTCCTATTATTGTCTCTGTCATAAGATGATCTTCCCTGCATTATACCTGTGCCAGAGTAACAATTTAAATTTGCCAGTTACTTTTCTACTCTTTGAGGCTCAGGGCACTGAGTCAGGAGCCTCAGTCTTTAAACTCATAGCTACTCAAATATTTTAGACTATAGATTCCTGGTCCATATGTTAAATATACTCTTTGGTGGACTATTCTATCACATCCTGGGAAAAGTGTTCTCCACACAGTCATGGAATCAGTCTACTACTAGCTTGAGCAATCTAGTTGCCAAGGAGATTGAGCAACTCACAGGTCAGAGAGGTGGTGGGTAGTGTGCTCTGGATGCATCATCACTAAGCAAGCACCCTGGCTAGCTCTGCACCAATCTTCTTGGTGTGCAAGCCAAGATGGTATATGGATACAAGGGAATTTTAAACTCTAAGAAATCTTTCTCAGCTAGTATTTTCCTTCCCTTCTCTTTCCCCCTACTTTGCCTTTCTCACTCCCTTTCTTTTCCCATTTTATTTCCCGGGGCCTCTATATGAACAAATAGAAAGAATGCAAATGAAAGAGTCCGGATATGTTTGGGAGAGGAAAAACTGGTGATACTGTAGAAATGCAAAGTAACAAAGAGAGAGCTTGGATGAATAACTTCTTGGGAAGTTGAGAAGATGTGGGACCCCTTGACACAAACAACAGAGGTGAATTTTCATGACAGGAGGGAACCTTTGTTGGTGAAGCAGGAAAAGTGAGGAAGAATAATAGATTAAAAATAGGTTTATAGTCTTATAGAACATTTTTAGACTTTAGCAACCACTCCTTGGCCAGAAGTGCAACTGAGCTCTAATTCTATAGAAATGAAATAACGAGGTCAAAGTCTTAATTAATCTGATTTCTCCTTGGTACCCACATAACAGAGCCTTAGTTTCTAACTTCTCAAGTTCTTGTCCAGATGTCTGAGGCTAGATATTGGATAGAAATGTAGCTGTGCTAATGAAAAGTAAATTCTGTTCATCTGTAATACCTTGCTTGCATTTAATTATAGATTATATACCTGACAATAGGAATCCTTTTCTTATTGCTATGAAAATGTACTTCTTTTTAGATAAGAATTTTAAGTTGTCACTTTTGTTTCAAAAGTAAAAATGTAAAAGTGCACACACAGGCTGGGTAAGGAATGTAATATGTCTTTTGACCATAAAACCACTGCACCCAAATGGTAAATACAAAACAACAGTATGACATAGAAACCATTTTTGGTAGACTTTTTAAAAAATGTTTCTTTGCTTCACATTATTTTCAATGCAATGCCCTGGGGTTTTGAGCCACGGTTGGTTTAGCGAGCTGACACTGACATGTTCTCTTATAGATACGTCTGGCAACACGTAGCCAACTAGTCAGCCAGCCTACAGTAATATTTATGGACACCTTTGAACTCAATCACACAGCAAGTAAGACATACAAAGAAAGAAAAGCAATGACAACTGTTAAATAACACTTGTCTTATTTTTCTATTTTCCTTAGGCATGAAGTCAAGGGTTATATGCACACATTAGAGGGGAAAAATGCCTACTATTAGGGAAGAATGAACTGTGGTACAGTTAATGGAAAATTTCGAGAAGCATCACATAGTAGCAGATTTTCTCTACTAAAAATGAAGCGTCATTTTAGGTTGCCACCTACATATGTCAATTTAATTATAAAACAGATTTTATAAATCAAAAGCATAATGGGGTGCTGGGTGAGTGGGTGTGTGTGTGTGTGTGCATGCGTGTGTAATTTTTAAATATTCAATGTGCAGATTTTGCACTCCAGAGAATTAATCAAACTGTCAGGCCCAAGACCAAAAACTGAAAAGCACACACAGTGGTATGTCATGGTAACTTAGCAACCAGAGCTGAAGAGGTTAAGACAGAAATGGCTGTCATTTTCTTACATTTAAGAGTTTTCACCTTATATTTTCCCTGCTCTCTCCCCCAACTCCAACACACATTTGATTCCTCCAGTTGATAGTTCACTGAATCAAATCTTTTATATATTTTAATAATCTTGTGTTTTACAATTTCTATTTGTGGAGGATAATAGGAATCACCTACTGAGTACGGAGTCTCAGAGCATCTGTGAATACTTCATTGATCAAGACTCTAAGTCTTTTGTGTATAACACAGGTGTTAGCAACTGGACTCATAATTTCCCATCAGATCATGTAACACAAATAGGTAATGAGCAAATTCTATATATAAGTGCAGCACCAGAGAGACATTGCCTGCTCCACGACAGGTCTGTTCTGGTGCTAAATGGCAATTGCCTCAATCAGGAGGACAGTTGTGCAGCAGCCCCTAAACAGGCACCTGTTATAGGGTTTGCATATGATCAAGGAAATTCTAGCTTAAAATGCACAAAGGATTAATTTTGAAGCTTGAGCAAAGAGCAAAAGTGAAGAATTTGCCAACAAGGGGGATGGGGTGGAGAAAGACACTGAAGATATTTAAAATCCTGCTGGAATTGACAGTGTGACATAATGTTCTAAATGGCCTTGAATTAGTGAGAAGACAGAACGAATGTTTATCTTATTCCTCCCAGAGTCCTCAGCATTGTCCTGCCACATTGAATTAACCTCCTTTATACAAATTCTCACACCAAGGAAAAGAGACTTGTTTAAAGGTTATAATGAGTAAAGATGAAAAGGCACCAATGGTATAATCCTCCTTGTCCCATGCTGACCTTGGGAGAGGTTGCTTATAAGATCACATGTTTCCTCTAAGTTAATTGTGGCTGATGGTAGAATGAAACTCAGTAGTTCCTCTGAACTATAGCATGACTGTGCTAGATTTCTAGCAAATTTTCTAAAAAAATATGTCAGAATCTCAAAGTACTTTCAGGAAAAGAAGAATGGAACCATGCCAGTCACAGAAGTCCACCTGAAGTTCAGTTCTCTTAGTGTTCCTTTTCCTGCCCCTGTCCACTCAAAATAATTGTGCCTGTCTCTCTTGTACATCTTCCCCAAGATTGTTAAACTCAGAAGTAGAACGAGAAAGGTCTTCAGTTTATTTACTTCTAGAATGAGCAAGAACTTAATTGTCTATTGTTTTATCTGAATTAAGAATTTTAACATAGTTAAACAATTCTAGTAATGAAGTATTTTAAGGCCAGAATTTACTGGAAATAATAAGACTATTGTGTTTCTTTGTTGATGTTTGTTTTGTCAAATAATAGGTCTTATAATTTGTCTTCATAAAGACATTAGTTGTTTTTTTTTAATTTTTTCTTCAGTTCCTACCTGAGATGGTCTGTTAGACTTACGGAAATTAAGTATAGAGGTAGAATTGGATAAATGTGAATAAAAAGAAACAGAGAAAAACTATGGGCATCTTTCTTGTTTCCTCCACACTGACTTGCATTTTTTCTGTCTCTGGACATACATGTCCTTGAGCTTCAAAAGTTGCTGAATGCAGATACCTCTTCTTGTGTCCATTCATTCAGTCAAGGAGTATTAATTAGACTCTGGTAGCATCAGGTTCCACAACAAAAGAAAAAAATAGATCATTTCCATTGCCCTTTAAGAACTCATAATATTTACATGTCATTTTAAATGCATTTTGTATCAACTCTAGGGCTATGATTTCTTTGAGTTCTTTCCCTAAGAAACTATACCCTTGGTCAAAGAACACATTGTTCATCCTGTCTGTCCCCAAAGTCATTTATGAGATCTGTTTACAAATTCAGAATTATAGATGATCCACTAGGAGTTTAGAAGGAAAATGTTAATCTTTAACTCATTTTATTTAGTTCATGGAAAAGAAAGAAATTATGTATGGAGTCACATTAGTCCACTATCACTTTTCCCATACTTTAATGGGGTGCTATGTCATACATGGTGTAAATAAAAGAAGGACCCAAAAGAAATAGGATTCTGCTACTCAAGTGGATTAGCAGTGGCATTCTCATTTGTTTTTAAGGTGTTATAATATTTTGCAGTTTATATTTGCCCAAGTGTGGTTTATATAAGTGAATTCATAAATTGTATTGACTAATATTAACCAAACTAATGTTCAAAGTGTACAAATAGCTTAATATATTCCTAAATAAAAGCATCACTGATTACAGATGATAATGAAAGTACAAAGGAACAACAAAAATTGATAAAGTTGACAATATGCATTTCTTACATATTCTCTTTGTAAGTTTAACAAGGGAAAAACAATGGAAAATGTAATGCATGCTTACAAGAAGTTAATAGAATTTTTAGAAATTATCAAGAAATTCATTTGAACTATATACTTATATCCTCTATTAATGAATGTTACTTAGGTGACTTCCTAATATACTTCAACCTAAGTGAATTTTGTTCTTTAGGATATAAGTTAATGTCAGTGTTATATTTATAGATAAATATATATGCACTCATTTGGATGCATACTCAAAAAAATTAATAGCTTGAGTTCATGGTCAAATGTTTAGAAGCTTTAAGCAAACTTGAAGCATTGCTAAAGTTCTGCTTCTGGTTTTAGTGACTGTTTCAGCTATATTGTCACTGCAGGCTGAGCCATCTTGATCAATCTATACCTCAAACAAGCACTGACCTGCTTCACATTTTGTTTACATATCTTCTCATGGTCAGAAAGATTACATATCAAATCCTGAGGAACTTCTTGATTTTTTTGGAAAGAATAATTTCATTAATGTCTCATAGACTATTACCTCCTCTAATGAAGGATAAATCCTTTCTTTATGGCCTTTACCTATTTTTGCCTCTAAAGACCGTTGGTCATGACTTTGTCCTTAAATGTGACATGATCATTCTTTCCTTCAAGAAATATTTATTGAACAACTACATACTATGTGCTGGATCAGGTGTGGGCTATAGGATGCTGAGCAAGAAAGCCAATCTTTGCCTCTTTTGGTTTGCAATTTAGTGATAGGAGTACAATAGAAAAGCAAAAGAACAAACAATAGATTAAAATAATTATAAAGTTTTTAGTCAGGGTTTCTCAGCGCTTTTCTTATGGACACTGAACTATGCACTGGAGGATATCAGTAGCACCCGTAACCTTCAGCTACCAAATGAGAGATGAAAGCCCTCCCTTCCTGACCAACACTACTAATGTCTCCAAACATTGCCAGGTGTGTTTTGGAGGTCAAATTCACCATGATTGGGAATCAACTGTGCTAAGGGCTAAAAAGTATAACAACAGATTGTCATGGTAGAAAATATTAGGCAGGAAAATTTTGGAGATCCTAGCTGAGAATGCCATTCTGAGACAAAGGTATGCAAAGCAATGCCTGAAAGGTAAGAAGAAACTAGTCTTCTAATGTGGATGGGGAAGAGCTTTCTGGGTTGTGGAAATAGCAAACACAAAGAGCCCAAAATAAGGAGGCCCAGAAACTGAAACAGGACTAGTTTCCAGAGTGTAATGATAAGGAATCAGGTTGGAGACATAGACAAAACTGGGTCAAATTGGGTCTTGTATCACTGTGAGGATCAATTCCACAGAAATTCCTAATCCCACATCATATTGGGTTCATTCTGTGATTTCACAAGGAAACGAATGTGCATAACTGTGTGTAGATTTTAGGAAATGATTGTAGTTGAGTTCATCCTTCTAATAATTAAAGAATTTTAACTTTAGAGCCAGTAGTCAGGGACTAGTGAGATACACACTCACACACTCAAAAGTAGAATTTATGGGATGGAGAGAAGGTTTCTACAACAGATTGTTCATTTAGAATTAAATATTGAATGTTTAGAACATTCAGGTGGTAGTGTTAGAAATGAAAAATATGTGGAAAGAAGAAATCTGAGATGTTATTTCTACAATTTAGGAAATGTACTTGTCAACAAAATAGGTGAGAAATTAATTTGCTATGTTCTAATTTACATAATTAACTTTGTCCAAACCCCAGATTCTAAATTAATGTGCTTTTCTAGCAGAAGGCATTTGTTCTGCATCTTCAGCAGTTTGAAGCTCAGTTTCATAATCTGTAAAATTCTAGGATCTTTAAGCTCATTTAATATCTAATATGATTTGTTCTTTAATTCTCTGATAGTTTATATTCCCCCATCATTATAAATTTAATTTAAATTTTAGTGAAATATTTTTAACTATGTGGAATAATTGGGGAAGATACCCTTTTTGTATGTGAATTACTTGGATTAAATTTGGATTACGTATAATATAGTACTCTCTTTAATGACTTTTTTTTTTAATCAAAACCTAAGGTGAAACTGGCAGGTGTCTTTGGTCCCCTATATCTAGCCAAAGATATACCCAGGAACAAGTTGCTGAAAAGAAATAAGAAACTTTCTCTTCTGCCAAACTTCCTCATGCCTGCTGCTCTTGAAAGCTATTTCTACAGAAAAAAAAAAAAAAATCTATAAACACAGATATAAAAAGCAACAGTTGCCTCTGTTCATGTTCCCATCACATGTGACCTGATTTTTCAATCCTCTGTGATGTCTGGACCCTTGTTTCCCAGCAAGAGTCAAAGCAAACTGCTTTCAAGAGTCTCCATCTCTGTCTGTTTGCAAATCATACCCAGTTTGCCCATTAGGCAGACATCTGGTAGGGGCACCACAGCACGCACAGCTTCCTCATGGAGCCTCATTCTGAGACAGGGGCCAGGCTGCACTCTGTCAGAGCTCATCTGGAGAAGCAGAGGTCAGTGTCGAGTGAGATAAATGAACTTGGTTTTGACACTAGGAATAAACAGACAACATTTGGAACAATGGGTAGCCTGAGGCTGATAGTGTTTCTGGAGAAGGGTAAATAGTACCACAGTCTACTGACCGCAGGCCCTTGATAAACCTGCTGCCAGGGGAGAGAGCGCTTCTGATGGGAGTGGGGTGGGGGGAGGGGAGAAAGAGAGAGGTGTAATTAATAACTGAAAGCTGTAGACTATCATCAAATCATTCTACAATAATTTCCCTACTCTTTCAAATATTTTTCTACATTTTTTTTAAAGGAACAATTTTTGCAAGAAACAGCAGGGACATCTAGCAATTTTGCTATGGTTTGTACCTATTCTTTGCTGTAGTTGTTAACTGAAGTGATTTCCCAACTTTTTTTTTTTCCCCCACAAAATCAACGCTTTCAAAAAGAATTAAAATTTCTGTGTAAGCATGCTCTGTGCTCTGGAAAAGAAAATTCTCCAGATCTCTTTCTTTTGTGTGTGAGTGAAAATTATGATGCCTAAAGTAGCTTAAATTTAAGGTAATATCCTTGATAATTTAAACACCTTGATAATTTAAACTACTTATGTCAGCTCATTATTTGCTCATAATAGATAATCCCAAATCATAGTGGTTTAAAACACCATCATCTCTTTAGCTCACATTCCTGTGGTTTGGTGATTTAAGTTGTTTTCATATATTGTTCCTCTGGCCTTGGCTGGACACCTTTTGTCGGCAAGGCAGTGTGGCCAGCAGTCTGTGGGCTGGAATGATGCTGGTGACTGGGCTACATTTCTTTCATTTTCCAGAACATTAGTCCAGGAATACATGCATTTCATCTGAGGGTCCAAGAAACCAAGCTAAGACTTTAAGTAGAAACTAAAGCAAGTCACAGGTCAAGGCTCAATTCATCAGGTGGGACTGGAGTCATTAGACTCCTGATTGGACAGGAGAAACTGCAATGTTACCTCCAAAAGGTTGTGGATAAGGGGGAATTTTGCAACTACCTCTCTACTCAATAGTACATATTACCTACTAGGTTACCGACTAGGTTACCTACTAAGTTACGGTAACTTAGATATGTTTTTCACCAGTTTTTACAAGAATCAAAATGATTTTTAAATACCATTTTCCCATTTTAAAGTTGAAGAAATTGAGATTTGACTATAATATGTAGCTTGCCTCTCATAAATAATAAGCAGATAAGATCAGTTTTGGACTAGGATTTATGTGGTCCCAAACCTTTAATTTTTTTACTGATATTTAATAATTTTTTGATAATTAACACATTCCATTCAATTCTGTTATCAAATGATAACATCATCCTCCCCCACCTCTTTTCAATCTCTCATTTGACTTTATCACTGCATCTATATAATTTATTTCGGTTGTCTCTTATTAAAAGAGAACAAGATTTGGTTAAGATTTAAATCAGCACTTTAGTCTTCTGAAGTAAAATCAAAATAGTAATCTTTAGTGTGAATTTCTTTCATTTTGAAAAGATTTCTTCGTTATAATCCCATCTTCATGAATACATTTCAGTCTGAAGGTGGAGGGAGAAGAGGGGCCCAAAACACAGTAGATATAATTAGGACAATGAGAACAAAAAACAGTGTTCCAGAATAGTAGCAGACTTTTTGGTAGTTTCTTATATCTTGATTCTTCCCTAACATGATCACCGAGAATGGGTGCCTTGTACATAGTATGGTAGGAAAAGCCATGTTCTAGAAATCTTAATGTTTTCACCCTGAGGCCCATTACATGACTAACTAGTTGTGTTGAAATTGGTGCTTCACTTCTCTCTCAGTGTCTTCACTAATAAACTGAGATTGTTAGACCTGCAAGCAACCTTAGAAGTAAACTATCTTAGCATTTAAGTCAGTGCACAAGGACACCTGGAAGATGGGACTTCAGGGATGGACTCTTCTGCTCGCTGGAGAAATTGGTTACCACTCCAAACTTTTCAAAGAGCCCACTTTGAATAATAATGTGAATGTCCATGTCTATTAGAAGAGATGCCTTTAAATTTTCATTAATGCTATCTGGTTAGTTTTCATATTGTCCTTAGCAGTCTCCAGTCTCCACTCACTGTCTCTAGTAAAATGAGAGTGAGACCTGCACAAGTTTTATGTTCTCCTCTTGACCTAAGGATTACCCACCATCACTTCCTTCTGACTACACACAGGCACAATGGTGATGGCAGCAGTACTTCACCCTCATGAGGGGAACATCACCTAGCTAGCGTTCACTAACTTACTGGCGTTTTCCCCACTTAAAACTGATAGCTGAGATCAGCTTCCTCTTGGATTGGGATTCCACAGAGTGCTTGGACCAGAAAATCAGCTTATCATAAGAATTTTCCTTTGCTGCCTTTTGCTCTGTTGAATCATACTTAGGAATCTGACATCATCAGACACCTACAGGATCCACAGTGTTAGATCCTGGTCAGTTTGGACACAAGTAATATAAATAAGTTCTCCAAAATATTACCTGTGTTAACTCTGGGTAAAGTCTTACTGCTAAGCTAAACTTTGTCATATCCCTGACTAAGCATTTCAATTTTTTAAAAAATTATTATTTTATTTATACATGAAATAACTAGGGTGTAGGCCAGAAATGTGGGGGCGAGGTATGAGAGGTTTCACCAGAGACAGAGTGGGGAGCAGAACAGGCAGATCCACTGAAATACACTGCTGAGGGGAGCAGCAGGTAAGACAGGAGAGGTCTGCTGCACCATGTGGGTCAGCTCCCAGGCCAGGGATGGAACTCATGCCACAATGCCTGTCGACAGCCTGAAAGCATTGACTTTACCGCTGTGCCACCAGGGAGGCCCCATTTCTGCTTAAGTATTTTTACCACATTGGTCTTTTTCTCACAGGGCTACAAGCTAACAGAATACCAATACAGAGTTGTAAGTTTTGTGGTAATGTTTACCAAAATCAAATATTTCTTAATAATAATAAAAGCTATTGCTATGTTAGTTTCCTAAAACTACCATAAACAATAGGAAACTTTTTCTCACAGTTCTAGAGGTTGAAATCCATGATCAAAGTGTCAACATGTTTCTCTGAGAAATCCCTACCACTTGTAGATACTGCCCGTGTCATGTGCCCCTGCATGGTCTTTCCCTTGTGAGCAAGTGCTCTGGTGTTTTTCTCTGTTGTAAGGTCTCGTGGTACTAAATTGGGGCGTACCCAAAAGCCATCATTTTAACTTAATCATCTCATTAAAGACTTCATCTCCAAATACAGTTACATTCTGGGTACTGGAGGCTAAGATTTCAGCATATAAATGGGGTGGGGGGTGTGGAGTTGGCACACAAATGGTGTGGAGGGTGTGGAGTTGTTCAGTTAGTCCTCTAACTGAACAAAAAACAAGAAGGTTAACCCTCTTTATTTTTCTTATTTTTATTTTTCTGATTCCAGTTGCTTCATATAAATGAAGTTCAAGCCTTCTCAAATTCATCACTATATAGATTAAATATATATATATTTTTGAACTAGATAATCACTTATGGGGTTGGATGGGAGACTGAACTGCATTGTCACATGCTTAGCATGGAACCTGAATTCTAGTCATTAGATGCCAGAAGTATGTCTTCCCACTTGTGACAAAAATGTTTCAAGGTACTAACAACTTCTCACAGGGGGACAAAATTACCCCTATTGAGAAAAATTTATTAAGCTTAATCTTTAGCACTTTAAAAATTAACTATTAAAAGCTCCATTTCATAGAGAAATATACTGACATCAAGAGAAGGTGAATTATTAGTCAAGAGTACATGAAGACTGAGGGTCAGGCTCAGGATGTGAACCTCTGTTGCTTTCGATCACATTAGGCTTCTCACTACGGGTTCCCCTGCATCTACGGGTTCCTTTTCATCTACTACTATCTCTTAACCTAACTCTGAAACACTGGGCTCAAAGTAACTATAATCTAGTACTGTCTCTTAATCTAACTGTGAAACACTGGGTTCAAAGTAAGTACAATTAGTCACATGATGATACATTTTATATACTTTTGAAAATCCAAACCATAAATTGACTATTTCTCTTCCAAGTACTGACCTATGGTATCCCAGATTGCAAACACACATTAATGCCACCCTCTAAAATGGTCAGTAACAATTAAGACCACACTTAGAGGATAATAGGTTATAAATTGTAGCATAATTGAACCATTCATCCACCCCCAAAATATATGACACCCTAATTTAAAAAATGTCAGAGAATTTGGAATATAGGTCCTTGACTATTCAAGGAATTAAATGCAGAATTAAGGTGTACATTTTGCCTCATGAGAAATGATTAAAAAAGAAAAATGCTTCTATATTACCCTGGAAAATGTGACAACTTCAGAGTAATGTTCATTTTTCTCTTTAAGAGTCCATGGGTTTATCACCTGAACTTCTAATAACCCCCAGAAAGGAGAGAAAACTAAATGATTGTGTGAGTGTATGTGCTGTGCTTCTGGGTGAGATCCCTTTTCTAACTCTGGAGAGGTAATCTTTGCTTCCACACTGTGAAACTCAAGACTTGATTAACTTTATCTTAGCATACCAATAAATGTTGTATTGGCCATAAAAAAGTCAGTTCTAGTATAAATCCAACTCTGGTATTTAATTCCTTGACCTTCCATGTCAGAGATTCCCACAAGCAAACTACATGCCCTGTGAAGTGTCTCCTTTTTATTGGTTCTAAATTTACTGTCTGATCACTTTGTAGCTCCTACACTCATGCCATAAACAACATAAAAAAAGGAATGTTCCAGAGACCTTCATATTTTGGAACATCTTTATCTATCCTACTCTGACCATTCCCTCTGCTTCAATTCTTCCATATGGTAATGAATCTCCTGGGGAAGATGTGATTTATTTATACAGCATTGAAGCAAATGAGAGAAAATCTTCATTTCAATTGTGAATCATAACAAACTGACTCCTCTAGAATATTGTTTCTGATTACCCACTGGTTTATGAGGGGTGCAATAACTTACCTTAAAAGATTTCTAATCCCCACTGTTAATTATATAGTTGTTTAAGGATGCTCTCCTAAAGTATGAATTTGGAGATGAATCTTTTAAAGAAAGGAATCCTTTATAAGAACTACTAGTTGAGCCATTGCTTATTTATAAGGGTATATTTTAAACAGTACGAGAAAGTTACCTATCCCTATTCCTCTGTCTCTTAAAAAGATTTCCTATTTCACTTTTAAAATTGTTATTTTTATTTTATCACAGTTTTTTAAATAATAAATTTGCCACGGAAGGCTAAGATTGCCCTTCCTCGGGAGCTTCCATGCTTATGATTCTTAACCGGCATAGGTCTGGGGACTTGTCTAAACTACATTCAATGATTCTGCTTCCTGCAGAGATGCAGATATACTTAGACATGCCACAAATCACAGAGTCACTTTCACCATGGATGGTCCGCATTTCTCAGGTGTCTCAGCGCTATAAAATAGCACTGAGAACCACTGGTCTACATTAAAGGAAATGAATTTTATTGAGTAGATTTTGTTAAAGGATAGGGCTTTAGGTTTCTCAAAGTACCTATTCCTCTTCATAGTTAAGCTTATACACACTGTTCCCTCATCCATATGCCCTTTCCTGCTTCCTTTTCATCTCTACATGCCCAGGTGGGCTGTCTCCTCTCTGGAGTGTCTGCTCCGGGCTACCAGGCACAATCCATTGTTCTGGCCACTGTGCTTACTTTACTTTAAAGTGAGCCCTTGATACCTTGCACAGAATAATTCAGTCTGTCTTTCCTCTCACTAGACTTTGAGGTCTTAAAAGTTATGGATGATAAGGATATATTTGTCCCAGAGGACAAAGAAATGTGTCTGCCACTTTGCAGGGGACCTATAAATACCTATGAAAGATGAAAACTGACATTTGAGGAACAAGACAGGCTGAGTTTGATGGAACTGAGAAATGGGCTGTGGGAAAAGTGGGAACAACTCAAAGTCAACTTGATGGGCCCTTCACACGGCAGAGGAAGACCAAAGAGAGTTTTTTCTACTTCACAAGTCTATCTCTAACCAGTTAAGAACAAGGAACTGGCAGAAGGAAAAAAAAAATTCACTTAACTCCTTAAGGTGTCAAGGCTGTTTCTTCAGACTCTAGTGACCTGGAAACTGTCCTTCTTAATCTTGAGTATGAGAGTAAATGATAAGATTACACCCACCTACAGAAACTGACACTTTTCTGACCTGAGCCTCAACACGGCAAGCCAGGGGAGGTGTCAGTGGCAATGGGTTAAAAATAATAAAGATGTTCTGAAAATTTGATGAAAGCTTCAGGGCAAATGTCATTTTAACATTAAAGGCTCAGCAACAAGAAGACTAAATCCTAAAACTTATGAAAAGGATTTGAGATTGTTGTTGTTTCTAATAATAATAAAAAAGGAGTAATGAGTCAGTCAAAGCAGAAGCAGCCTAACAGATCCCATAAAAAGTACAGTCCCAAGAGCTAATGGCGATTCCCCTTGCTCTGCACAGGGTGGTGGAGTAAAATATCCTTCTCCCCATTAACTTTAACAGAGAATAAATGCCAGAGCAGGACTCAGGGGAAAAAAGAAAAGGCCAGATTCCTTAAATCTTCTCAGACTGTGCAGGTAGTCACTGTCCAGCTGCCAAAGGCTAGTGAAAAAAATTAAAATGGTCTTCATTCACCTATGACAAAGACAAGATGGTTCCTCCCGAGAAAACATAGAAGCATATATGTCCCTCAATCCCACCATCCTCTGAATACTCTCATTTGTTGAGTCCCAGAGCTCTTTAAAACCAGTGAAAAAGGAAAGTTGGCCATGTTACAAATTAGGAGAAACTTCTGGTTAGAGAAAGCCTTGGGTAAAATTATACACACCTGCATGAGACCTAAAACTGGGCAGCAGAAGAGAACACAGGAGGGAGCATTGCAGTTTGGGGGGAGTACAGGGAACTCAGAAACATAGGAAAAGTAAGCCAGGTGATCTGGGCCTACATTTATGAATTGCTGCACGCCCCTGTCAGTAGGTAGGTATTGGGATGGGGATGGCAAGGAGGACTTTTTTCTACTCTCAACTCCTGCAGTTCCTATCTCCAAATCACAGAACTGGGCAAAATACCTTGCTAGAATTGTGTTAAATCATTATCACAAAACTTAATAGAGTAATGACAGACTCATGGCATTGAGGTGTCCCTGCCAAAATCCAAAATCCCAGATATGGTCAAAGCTCATTTTGCTTCTCTGTTATCTGGCTGTTTCTTAAATCCTCTTGAGAGGAGCTGTGACTTTTAGAATAACTTAGTAGATGGTGAAATAAATGGAATTTTGAAAGATGTCCTCTCTTCTAGGGATGTTCCCTAGCCTGAGAAATTTGAACAAACTAAAACTGGAATTGAGACAAGAAGTCACATGAGAAAAAGTAAGAAGTCCTATGCAAAAAGCAGCATGCCCTGTGATCTCTTACTGACTATGACAGACACTGCTATGTGCTCACCCAAATTGCTTTCATTTCGTTCCTGGATACAAGCTAGACTAGCTTAACCAGCCTCCTTTGCTGTTTATACTTGTCAGACTACCAAGTGGGGGGTCAGTGGAATATAAAAAATGAGATTTGTCACTTCCCAGTAAAATGAGCTCTTTCCCCATCTCTTGGCTGAATGGAAAAGGCATCGTGGAGGTCTCCTGAAGGTGAAGGAGGAGCAAGCTGGTGATGGAAGGGCCCTGGGTCCCTGAATGCCTCACCCAGAAGGCAAACGTATACACTGTACTCCACATGAGTTTAAAGCCTTTGTCAAGTGACTTGGACTTGGGAGGTTGTTAGCACAGGTTGCCTCATACACCATAATCACCCTGAGTACTCTTAATCTAAACTACCTGGCTTCAGTTTCTCCACTTGGAAGAGGCAACTATCATCTGCCTGTCCTTTTCTGTAGCATAGTTTGGGAAGTTCTTAAGTGAAAGAATATAAATATCAAAATATTTATTTAAGTATGCAAAGTATGGCACAAGGCATTACTTGTTTCATAATTGACGCACCCATGAACAGTCTCCTCATAGCCAACAGTTTTATTCCCCCACATGATATCCTGGTCGCCCTCAGCCACAGCCCAGGCTTCTGCTGTGGGACCACCGATCCAAAAACTACTAGGTGATGGCAAGCCCGGCTTAGTCTTTCTTGGTGACCATGGTAACACTTTCCATGAGTTGATCCACCTGATTCCTTCTTGATGGCAGGGCTTGGTTTCGTATATTTGACTTTGTTTTTTGAAAAGGAGAAGAAAGCAGGTCGCTTCAGGGAGGTAACAAAGGCACCACCATGGACCCATAGACTTTCTGAAACATTTTCCAGGGGGGAGAGTTGGGAGAGGCATCTTTTCTGAGAAGTCTCTGGCTGCTGCCAGGACTCTGGAGTAGAGAAGGCAAAATTCATCATGTGATCTTGACCTAGAACGAAGACACAGAGGAAGAAAGGGAGAACAGCCGCAAAACCACAGAGTTGAGTAAACCACAAGGCCGCTGTGATTTAATGTGAGGTAAGACAAATAGTTGGTCAGACATGAAAGTGTTTCTTTGCCATCTCCACAATCGTATTCAAGGCTTTATCCAACTCACTTGGGGGGTTTGAGCTCTTTGCTACAGTGTCCAGGTTATCTTGGGGAGGGGTCAAATTGTCACCTACCCTCAAATTTTTAAGCCTGCAGGATGCTAGAAGTTATCTATTTCTTTTCCTTCCCCCTTTTGCTTATGTGGCCCAAGATGAGAAAACTTTACACACTGTCAGTCATTTTGAACCGGACTCCAGCTCTTTTGACATCTTACCCAGAATGTATTTTACTTCAGCACACTTTCTACCACCCATAATGGTAAGATGCAGAAAAACAAGGTGAAAGCAGGATTTGTTATCCTTGATCTTGAAGATACTATTTCTGTGCCCATAAATGCTACAGCATGTCCTTGAATGTAGTATATGTCACTTATACTGTTGCTTATTTATTGTGGCACAGGGGACTGGTGCCGTAGAGGTAACACGGAAAAAATCTACTATTTATTCCCTTCTAAGTTCAATGAATGTGAACATTATAGAGCAACAACTTACCTTACAGATACAAAGTTTTTACTTTGTAAGTTTTATTTAGTAAAAGCCATCATAGTAAAAGTCAAGACAGGAGAATTAGGTGTGTTTGACAACAGTCTTCTGTGTCCACCTTAGAGGAAGCAGTTATAATAGGATATACTTTAAGTTAGAGCATTGATGAGTAGATACAGGCATCTTTGGTGACCTAACACTCAATGAATAACATCATCTCTTGACATTTGTCCTCTACAGGCTAGATGAAGTTTCAAAAGATATGACTACATCAATGCAGGTATGTATGGCCAAACTTAAAATTCACTAAACTGAATGATTTACCTACCCTTCCTAAGCTTGTAATCCCCTAATCTTCCCCATTTTAGTTAAAGCTAAAGAACAAAAATACTACATATATATATATATATATATATATATATATATAGTATCCCAAATCTGACATCTGACTGGCTTTTGTCACCTCAACCATAAGCCAAACACTACCAGGATGTTAAACCATCTTGGTTAATCCATGGTTGTATTATTTTTTTAATTGCTTCATCACTGGTCCCTCTGCTAATACTTGTCCCCATCAGTCTATTACTCCCAACCAGAAATATCCTTTTGGGCCAGAAACACTCAAAACCCTGAAGCATTTTCCAACTTTCTCATCAAAACCTAAAAAGTTAGAGTTGTCCCCAAAAGTCACACATGTTCTGTACACCCCTACCTCTCTAACTTCATCACCTTGCCCCTCACTCACTCAGCTTCCTTCACACTAGCCTTCTCATGACTTTTCAAACATGCTGCTCCTCTGACCTCAAGCACGGTGAAGCCCTTGCCATTGCTCCATCAGATGCATCTCTTCTGGTATTGCTCATAACTTGTCCCCTTTTGTTTTTTCTCTGAAGTCACCTTCTCAGTGAAATCTTTTCTAAAAACTACAGTCAAAATGGAGACCTCTCCCATCTTACCTCCTCCAAATTTCCTATCTAGATTTATTTATTTATGCATACAAGAGCTAAGGTACAGACCAGAAGTGTGGGAAGTGAGAGGATTCACAAGAGGCAGAGTGGGAAACAGAATAGGCAGATTGACTGAAGTACACTGCTGAGGGGAGCAGTGGGCAAGGCAGGAGAGGTCTGCTATGCTATGTGGGTCCCTTCCCTGGCTGGGGATAGAACTTGCACTGCTAGTCTTTTGCGCTATATTTTATCCATTCTTATTACAACCATCCAGTATGCTATAGTATTCATTTTGTTGTTTGCTTCTCTAGAATGTAACCTCTGTGAAACAAGGGATTTGTGTCTGTTTACTTATAACTTGTTAGATACTCAAAAAATAGTGAATACACACATTAATGAAAGAAGGAAAGGAAGGAAGGGAGTGGGGGGAAAGAAGGGATAAAAAGGTGGAGAAGGAAGATGAACAGAGGATGAGTTTAGTGTACCCTGAGATTTTAGCAAGTCATTTTTTCTACTGTTAGGGTGATGAATTCTACAGTGCAGTCTCCACCCAGCAAAGTGAGCAGCACTGTCTTTTTTGCTTGCATAGTATAGTTTCTGCTGTTTTTCTTATATATAAGTGCCCTGAGACAGATCCCAGATGCTACCGTCTGCTGCTCTTCCTTCCCTCAAATCTCTTCCATGCACCATAAACAATTACCTCGCATATCTACCTGGTTATGGAAGGACCTGAGTTTGTGACCCAGATAATTTTTCTGTAAAATCTCTTCTGTAGGTCAGTGCTGAGAAAGTCAAAGCTGTCATTAGCATTAGAAGCCAGAGACACAATTTATTGATGTGTATTGTCATGAACCGAGCTGATACCAGGGAATCAAATGAAGAAGTCCCTTCCAAAAACTGACCATTTAATGGGCTTGTCACGGAAAGTCAAGGTCTGTGCCCAGTAAACTTGACAGAAACAGCCCTTCTTTTGTCCCCAGAAGAGTACATTTTAGTGATTCCTTCATACCAACATATCATTGAATATCTCCTTTCCTCTTTCTCATGGCTTAGGTTTTCCCCTCCATCTGAAATAACAAATTTCCCTCTGAAGAATCTAGTACCAGGCCAAAATCTTTTGGGTAACCCCTTAGGTCCCACAAGGCTCTCTGTCAGTCCTCAGAGGGAGTGGCTTCCCTCCCCAATCCAGAATAGATTCAGACCCTTGTTTTCTGAAGAGATATTCAGTCAAGGGCGCACCCATTTCTCCAATCCTGCCTGGCCTGGCCCTACCATGTTTATACCAAGTCTTCATTTCTATCCCATGTGCTCCATTCAGATGTCTCCTTCTCAGGGACCATGACTGAGACACTTTTCTTCACTTTGACTCAGGACTGCACTTGGGATTTCATCAACAGTGAGATGATTTCTCTTGTCTATGCATCCCCTTGTCCTTTGCTGTTTTGTGAACCTCTATCAAGCCAGTGTCCCTTTTTGCCTCTTGCTTACACTGTCACCGGCAGTAATGCAGCCTAGATTGTTACTGATTTGCTGGAAACTCTCTATACCAAAGAAGATTATAGGAAACTAATATTGACTCCCAATTCTTCTATATATTTAGACTTATTTTCCTTTTCCCTCCTTAGTATCTTGGGACCAGTAGAAGGCACAACATTCTCTTGGCTTTCATTTGTCATTTTGAAAATATGAGCGTCACTCTGTGAAGCATCCATAGCACAGCAGTGCAAGTTCTATCCCCAGCCAGGGAAGGGACCCACATAGCATAGTAGACCTCTCCTGCCTTGCCCACTGCTCCCCTCAGCAGTGTATTTCAGTCAATCTGCCTATTCTGTTTCCCACTCTGCCTCTTGTGAATCCTCTCACTTCCCACACTTCTGGTCTGTACCTTAGCTCTTGTATGCATAAAAAAATAAATCTTTAAAAAAAAAAAAGAAAAAAAGTGACTTTTTGTTTCTTCTTTAATACTCTTTCCTACTTTGAAGTTAATTTCATCCACTAGAAGTCACTAATGCCTCTCAACTGCATATAGAATGACATAAATTCCTTATCATGGGATAAGAATGGAATGGATTCCTAATCATGGAAAGAGATCTGATCCTTACTTCTTGGACCTTACTGTTATAGGGCAGGGAAACGGGTACTTTACAACCTTTAAACCTTCCCTCTTTGAATGGGTTTTGTTATTTGCTGCATTAAGATAAACATAAGATTTTTAATGGAAAGGAATTTTAATATAATTAGGGTACAATATAAAAAGGATAAAGAATATAGTTATTATAAGTTAAGCATTTAAAGTTACTTATTTCCTTGAGGTAAAAGCTTAGCTAAATAGGATTGGCCCAAAGTAAGGCCCAAAAGCCTGCCACAAGTCTAAAGGACTTTTTAGTAGAGACCCATAGAAAAGTGTTAGAAAGAGTTAGACAAATTTGGGAGAAAAGGAGCAAAATTAAAATTAAGGTGAAAGCTGCCATTGTTAACCTCCCCATGGTTTTTTACTCACATCTGTTTTAATTAGTTTAAAATTAAAAAGCAAGTGCAGTTTTTTTACATGCCCCTGTGCTCCACGTGCTTTCTCCAAGTCTCCTTGCTGCTTTTTATTTTGCATTTTTCACCCCTTTTTTGTGTGTGTTCCTATTTTTTTTCTGCAGAATTTTTTTTATTTCTGCTTAGCTCCACCCACTTAGGGCAGAACAGGGATTTTGGAAATTACCTCTTTCCTGGGGACCACCCTGTTACATTACCTCCTCTCAATCTCAGCCACATTCATTACATGCTGGCCAGATTCTTTCCTGTCTCGGGTAAATTGTACACATTTGCACTTTTGCCTAGAATGTTTTCTGCAGGTCTTAGCATGCCTGGCTTCTCATGCTTCAGCTCAATTGTTACCTCCTTAAGGAGCTGTCCCTCATGCAATCATTCTAAATTCCATTACTTGCTTTATTCTTTGTAACAGTAATCACTACCTTAAAATATGTTCTTTATTTTATTTTACTCATGTGTTACTAGACTGTAGATCATCTTGGCTTCATTTCCTATTTCTCAGGACAGAGCCTGGTGTATTAATAAGTGTAATTTCTCCCTGTCCTCCTAGCTGGCATCCACCAACTTCCAGGTCACTCATGTGTCCTTAATGCTGCAAGCATGTGTCCATGTCACATTAATGGCCTATTCAGTGTCTTTTTGTGCAGTTTCATGAATTCCTCTACTCAGATGTGTTTCACTATTACTCTAGCTCAATGAGCCATTCTCAGAACCATCATTTTCCATCATCTCAAACTTCTAACCCCCCCCCTTTTTAGATAACAATCTTCTATCTCCCCACCACATCCTTTCTCAGTTCCTTGAAGCTCTTATTCCAGCTCCTGACTCCTTTTCTTCTATTGTCTGATAAGTCTCCTATTGTCTGATAAGTCTCCTAAGTTCCTTTTCCTCTCTCATCTTTTTGAACTCATAACTAAACATTTCAGTGTATTCTCTCAAGCTTTTAAAGGAGCCTTTGTGACATGATTATACATTGGAACTGCTTTGACAATGTACATGGTCATTCAATATCAATGTAATGGATTTTGCAATGAAATATTATTTTCTTTTTATCCTGTTCTATGTTAGAAAGCATAAGAATCTCAGCTCTGCTTGGTAATCTTTTAATTCAGTCCTAATGTGCTTTTTCTCAATCTTCAAAACAGGTCCTCCTCTTTCCTCCCAACTCCATCCCAATTATATCTTTTGTTTAAGCAGAAAACTACATCTTTTCTACTGAAAAAAATTAAAATATACCCCATCAGGCATGATTCATTCAATTCCTTACTCCCATTACTGTTGCATTGACAACAACGCATTGACAAACAGGAGTGGTGGAGCAAGCTGTAGGATGCAGGATGCTGCCAAAGAGCAATATCCTGCCCTTTTTATTCTTAGAAGAATTATTCAGGATCAGTTTTAAGGGGAAGGAGAACAAAGATAAAAGGGAGAGGTGAAACTAGAAAAGGTGCTATATCATCTGTAGTTTCAGGGGTCCTGAGTCTGTCCCCCAGGCACTTCTCCTCTGCTTGATGACTCAGTGTTGTAATTGAAATCAAGCCCTCTGTCCCCAGCCTTGGTTTCAATCCTTGCAACAAGGCATTCCACTGATCATCTGTTATACATCAGTCAAAGGTCCCCCAGGTGTTCCCTGTCATACCTCATACTGCACAATGCACACCCTCCCCAAGGTGATCAGGCTTTCTGCTCTTTGTTCATTTGAAAGTCACCTTTTAGGGTTGGGCTCCTATAACTGATTGACCAGGCAGTTCTGACTAGTAACCATAGGTAACAAAATTGGTGGCCATACAGGCCACTTAGGATTAACAGACCCCACATTACCTCCAAACTCATCTAAAGCAGTTACTCTCCTATTTTCCTTCAAATTTAACTCAGAATAAAAAATATACATTTCTTTTTTTCATGCCTAATATACTTTCCAGTATGTATTGTGTGTGTGTATGTGTGTGTATGTGTGCATGTGTGTGTGTGTTGAATAAGTGAAACAACAGCAGATGGGCCATTCAAAACTATTAGCAGAAAGTGAGATGTTTAATATTCTGAAGACTAATACAGATGTGTTCGTGTTACAGGGCAACCCTAATATAAAATGGGTTTACCTGACTGGGTCCTCACCCGCACGCTCGAACGGCACTTATAATGCCCCAACTGCAGACACACACCAAAAAGGGTAATAAAGGGTTTTATTTACAAGGGAAGGGGAAATAGCGTAGTGAATAACACAAGAGGAAGAGAGGGATACAGATCTGTAAATATCCTACCAGTTCCTTGGAGCTGGAACCCAATGGTGTGCTGAGAGCTGACTCCCAAGGAAAAAGGACCCCCCAAGGCCCACGTGTCTGCTTTTATATTCAGCCTGGCTGCTCAACTCCACCCT
>JAGFMF010011796.1:1619603-1666975 GCA_019455555.1 Galemys pyrenaicus | reverse complement strand
ATAATGACCTTATGGGATTTGTAGTCCTTGGATCTTGTAGGTCTGGAATGGGGGTCGAAGTCCATAACCTATTTGTATAATCCATTCAGGAGGGTCTTTTCCCCCTAACATTCAGACAGGTCTGAAATAGAACAAAGTGAAATACTAAATTCTTTTACTTAGTAAAATTAGCAGGAGCACTTAGTCCTGCTGTCACACTGGGTCTTATGTTGTTAGTGGGGAAAGACCCTCCTGAATGGATTGCACAAATAAGTTATGGACTTTGACCCCATTCCAGATCTACAAGATCCAAGAACTACAAATCCCACAAGGTCATTATCGAAGGGCAGATCACTGAGACCTGAGGGTGGAGTTAAGCAGTCAGGCTGAGTATAAAAGCAGACACGTGGGCCTTGGGGGAGGGGGGAGGGGTCTCTCTTTTCCTTGGGAGCCAGCTCTCAGTGCACCGTTGGGTTCCAGCTCCAAGGAACTAGTAGGATATTTACAAATCTGTATCCCTCTCTTCCCCTTGTGTTATTCACTACGCTATTTCCCCTTCCCTTATAAATAAAACCCTTTATCAATCTTTGTTGTGTGTGCCTGCAGTTGGGGCATTATAAGTGCCATTTGAGTGCATGGGTGAGGACCCAGACAGGCAAACCCATTTTATATTAGGGTCGCCCTATAACAATGTGACTGCCTGGCTTAGAAGATGCCATGCTGATCCCAGAGCCAGGAGACACAGGGTCTAATCTTGACTCTTACTAGCTGTCATTAGCTCTCTAAACTTCAATAACCTCATCTAAAAATTAGGGGCCTGATTGTTTCTAATTTCCCTTCTAGTCCTAAAAGTCTTTGATTCTTTTATTCTCTTCTCATTGTATCAAATTGACAGCTAAAAGTGAGCACTTCATTACAGAATGGGTGAACCAAGGCAATGGGGAAATGTCTCAAGTGGGTTTCTGGAAGGAAAGGAAGCACAAGGACATGCTGAGTTTACTTTGTTGTTTTATCTGGACCTCGTAGGAGACATGACAATTTAAGGTTTGAACTTTAATCACAGTCAAGAGGTAGATTTAGGTATGAATATATATTAGAAATGTCTTATTCGCCATGCAAATAATCTTGTACTTTTATTTTTGATGCAAAAGGAAAACATTGAAGGCTTTTAAACATAGATTTTCATTTTAGATATCATAGATTTAGTCTGGCTATGGTGAATACAGGAAAACCAATTAATTTCCCAAAGGTTTCAAATAGACTATATAACAGAGTTAATTATTGATTTTGAGTGTGAAAGCTCTTAATTTGCAATTTAATCACTTTTTAGTTTTGACCAAGAAAGATGAGAGAAAGCACTAAGTTTGGGTGGAATCATTGTCCCCTATTTCTCTGAGATTACTAATTGATATTCTCACCCATCACAGACATAAAAACATGACTTCAATTACTACTTAGTTCTACCCTAATGTTTTACATGTTAAGCTCAAGAAAAGTATGTATGGAGGTCTGCACATTCTATTACTGATAAGCCTGCCAGGATCAAGAGAATACAAACAAGATTGTTTCTTCCCTTCTTAGCATATATGTGTTTCTGTGTAGCTCTGAAGGCTGAGGTTAAACTCAGTCCAAAGTAGGTATTACTGATTTTACTTTTATGTATTGTGTGTGTGTTATGCAATAGAGTCTTTAATTAAAAAGACAAGTTAGCAGACATTTTGCAAAATGTGTTAGACACCATGATGGGGCAAGAGGCATGTGTCAGGGCACTATTCTAACTGGGTTTGTTGATTCAGAACATGTGCAACGAAGATAGTAAGCTTCATCCCCATCTGGAATATCCTGTTTTAGGGAAATGATATGTTTGATTCAGGTATCCAAATATGAGTGCTGTCATCTGCCTTTCCATGAGGAAAATTGGGCAGGAATCACTTCACAAAGACATGTCTGATGAACGTGGTGGCAGCAACTTCCCATAAAACAAAAAAACTACTGATTTGTTTGTGTCCATCACCATTCATCGTCTGGTCTGTTTCACTAATGATTACCGAAAATGATGAATTCTTCAGAAGCAGGAGTCAAGGAAATGACTCTTACCAAGATAAAAAGACAGGTGGATGCTTAATAAATTGTTTTATTTTTTATGACTCAGAGTCACTTTCAGTTACATTTAGTTCATATGTACTTAGTGGCCTTTGGGTGCCTCATATGCTGCAAATGACACAGCTTCTACCCTTGCAATGCAAATGGTCAGATTTGGACAGCTTTGCAGCCAGATTGTTTCATATATTGACAAAATGTACTTAACTAAATGCTACATGGATTCAGCACCTTTCTGGTCAACTTTGGATGGCTAAATGCAATAAAAAGCAAACCAAATGCTGGTTTTAAAAAGACTATTCAATCACCCTTTAATTTTCTCTTTAAAATCACTAAGAATGATACAGCTTGGATTTATTCATTGTTGACTTGAAAGACATTTTACATCACCATACCATGGCATTCCTGTCAAATATCCACCAGCCATATATTTTTATACTCCTGTAAGATTCCCCCAAGCCAGTGCCTTTGCCCTGTGGTAGATGAAATACCAGATAAAACAAAAAACAATTTTCAGCTTCTTCTTTTCCCTAACAAGCAGGAAAACCTATTTTAATACCTGAATATTCACTTGTAATATGTGTAATTTTGTAGTCCTGTTGTAAAGAATATTTTCCCTCCTTGTAAAAAGACATAACAGATGCAATTAGAGGATATTATATTGTCATAAGCATCAGAGGAATAGAGTTGGTATTAAATCTTCTACATGGCACTCAAGCACCAAGGTATCAAAAAAGGAAATGGCATTCCTCAAACCCTTTCACTTTTTGACCCCAGGGGGCTTCATCACATTGAAGGGAAGGTATTTGCAAAACTCAAATGCAGAATGGACTATAAATTGCCATGGAGAGTGGTGGGGAAAGGAAGAACTAGCATCATGTCAGAAGCAAGACCTCTCAAGGACTGAGTAAAGTGCTGATTTTACATGCTTTGTTGATCCTCCAGGTACTGTGAGTTTAAGAAGGGGAGGTTTGATAGATGAGACAGCCCATTTAAGATTGCAGACAATGGTAGGTGATGGCCTTGAATAACAATGACCAGAGAACTATTCAAGCACCCTCACTTGCAAATCCTGATTATAGACAAGACACCTACAAATAACTGAAATTCGGAAGTACCACAATCCATGTTTTACCAGCAGCTTGAAACAGCTTTCATAAGGTCATCAACTGCCAGTCTTCATTGTATTAATATTCTAGGTTTCATATTCATTCAGATGAAAAGTAATGAAACTTCAAAACAATGTAATCGTATTACAGTATGTCTAAACCTACCTTCTAAGACACCCCCTGTGCTTTGGATAATGCTTTATGTCATTCAGTGAGACACTTTCTTATGCTGCATTAGATTAAAAAATCAACCCAGAGAGGAATAGCAATGCCTATGCAACTTTTCTGATGGATGTTTCTCAAGCCCTAAAACATATTCTTCTTACATAGAATTTTCTTCTCTATAAATAGTGAGAGAAGCTGACTCGAAAGGAAATCAACCTTTGTCTTCCACATAGGAACTTGTATATATTCCAAGTGTGTTTCTTTCTAATTTACAGAGCACCTACTACATACAAATAGTTTTACATATATTATTTATTTATGTCACAAATATTTAAATGCCAAGAACTATTAAAAGTGCTAGTGATATAGCTGTAGACAAGCTAGGCAAACATCCTTCCTTCTTGGAAACTGTCTTCCATTTTTGGGAGAGAGCAAATGAAAAAGCAAATAAATAAAGATGGATATAGACTAATGTATATCATAAAGGTAATTAATTATGCCAAACATTTATTGAATATGTATTATATACAATGTACTAGATGCTTTCAGAACACAAAAATGAATAACAAAATAAAGCTCCTGCACTCAAGGACCCTATAGAAGTGCAAGAAAGCACAGACCATCATTTTGTTCACATTAAAGTATTATGCATATGAACATATTTCCTGAGTTTCACCACCCCCAGTAGTGGTCCAGAAGAAAAAGCTACACATTTTAGTTGACTGTTAATGAAGTCACCAATGTGTGTATCTGTCAGATTTCTTTAGATTATACTAGATTAGTAAACAACCTCCAGATTTTAATGATTTACAACAATAAAAGTTTATCTTTCACTTACATTGATTTTCATTGTTAAGTCACTGTAACTGTGTTCTACATCTCTTCATTTTGGGACCCAAAGTAGCCTTCTACTTCTGGGATATAACAGTCTAAGGGCAAAGAGAAAAACAATAAATAGCTAAATCATTCCGTCTCTCTTAAAGATTTTTATTTGAAGTGGCCAGTGTCACTTTTACTCAGATTTTGTTGGCTAAAAAATGTCACATGACCCAGACTAACACGATGAAGAAGGAAAGCATGATCCTCTTAGAAGGTGTAACAACACACATTTTAAACCTTCTCCCACAAAATTGAAGCTGAAGTGGCAGTCAGTAACAGCAGTTGGGAAAGGGAGATCAGGAAAGACAGAGTCACCTGGAGCATCAGGTGGAGACATGTATGTGGACAGGGCTGCACACATGCTAAAGATGAACTTTTGTTTGGGGGCAAGGGAAATTATTGAAGGCCCTTTAGTAGTGGCATGGTTATATTTTTTAGTTTATACACAGTGTTCCGGCAGTGGTAAATACAGGAAGAGCAGCTAGGAGGCTCTTTCCATAGACTCGATAAATGATGAGGGCATGAGCTAGAGACACACATTTATTGTAGCTCTGTGAGCAAAAGACACAGTTCAGCCATGTCCAGGCTCCTGACCATCACAGCTCTGTGATGTAAGGAAATATTAGCTACTCTGAAGCAGCGGAAAATTAACATACTAAATTAAATATACCATCTTATGTTAAGAGACTAAAGTGTCTTCACAAACTTGTATATAAATCCCATTAAAATAAGTTTTCCAGTATTTCCTTTTGCTGTAAACTTTTCTTCACAGAAACAAACATGAGATGTTTTCTAAATTAAGATTGTAGATTAGCACACAAGAAGCAAGCTGTGCAGTAGATGGATATAGAACAATGGGACAGATCTCAGTCATAATTCTCCTTACTCCTACTCTTCAGTCAACTTGTCTGCATGGAGCAGAAACAAAAGGAACAGGTGCGTCCAGTCAGAGGGGCTGGATCTGCTGACAATCAACAACTCAGGAAAGGAAGCTGGACCAGGAGGGGGTGAAAGAAATGTGAATTTTGTTGAAGAATCTGAGGCTGAAAATGAATAGAAGGCCATAGAAAGGGAAACAGATATGTGAAATAGAAGAGAGAATCAGCTTTCATGGCTGTTTGATAGACACATGATTTCATGACAACTTCTGGCTTTTACCCTATTCCCTAAAATAATTTATCCTTCCAACTAGTATGGGTGATTTTGCCTAGATAGCAAGCAATGACAGTACAATTTCCTTGACATTCTGAATTCTACACCTGCAAGGTTATTAACAGTGATATTCAGCCATTCCAAGATACCAAATAGGCATCTGTAAAAGCTTCTATAATAGTTTCTTTTATCCTATGGTATCTATAGCCTTCATTACAAAAAGCAGCAAGGAGCTTAATATCTATTGCCTACAACAAAAAGTAATGGCCATGGAAGAAGAAAGCATTAATGGTTAAATGGACAGAAGTATAAAAACGTTTAGCAATGTATGAATTCATATCACTTCTACTTACATAAAACACATTTAACATTTCAGTTCTGTTCTAAAGGTTCACTTTAGAGTCAGAATGCACAACTTTATGAAATTGCTAAGTATTTCAGACTAAATTATGAGTAATTCTTTGGGACATGGTTAAAGATTTATTAAACATACCAAAGAGTAGTTTAAAATGTGCAGTGATTCAGCACGATACAGGAGATACAGTGGGAGCTTTGATTCATTTTAGAGAATTACACTTGAGCTATAGTGATTCTTCAATGGTCAGCATATACTCTTGATTACTGTGGCTCATGATTTATGGGTAGATGGAAGGGAACATTGATTACCAATTCAAAAAAAAGTGCCAAAAAAATTCTTCACTGAATTCAAAATGCTTTGGTGACCCACTGAGAAAAGACAGGAGTCAAGGCGAAAACCAACATACACGTTTTACCACTGAATGTGATTTGAGAGTAATTTGTGTATGTAAGATACTACTTGTAAAACATATCCAATCATTCATTCATTCAGAAATGCTTAATAAATGCATATATATCCTTATCCAGGGTCATCTTGACACATCTTATAAATGTTTGATTAATCACATCATATAATGGTCTTTGTCAAAAGATCTTTACTTAGGTGAAAATTTAGTTATGTAGGGTAGCAGAATTAATCATTAATTCTTTTGCAGTCTGTGTAATTTATCTCCTTAGCAAGTGTAGTCAGAAAGGAAATTTAGTTGGCCAGTAGGTTAAAGATGTTTCTGCTGCTATTCTACAGTATGTAAAATGAAGGAGATTGGTGTTCAGAAATACATGACTGGGACTGAATAAGAATAATCTGCAGAATTTCAGGGACTGAATAAGAATAATCTGCAGAATCTCAGTGTTCCATACTTTATAAAGCTACATCAGATGATTTGAACCTAATATGATGTCAGGTAGTTGAAGACTCAGTAGGAAAATGTTTCCCCTCTAGACAGAACTAGGGAAAAAAATGATCACAACTAATGAACTTCTGGTAAAGAACATGAATCAGTATCTAGAGGAAATTTTACCAAGCCTGAAATAACATTACAAGGGAATGGTCCCTATCACTGTCAGTGACCTCTTACATTTGAAAAGCTTTCAAACCAGAAAACACATTCTTCTTGTGCTCTATCTAAATTCAGACATAGTATATACAATTTCTGAATCCAGCTTTCCAATCTATCCTTACTATATTTGTGATAAGATAGATGAGCTTTAAAGAACTTTCCAGTTACCATCTTCAGAAAAAAATCCCAGTCCCTCCACCTCTTTAGGAACTATTATTTTCCCTATTATTATCCCTTTTCACCATCTCTCTTGTTTTCATCTCTGAACTCCATCCAAATTGCAGACTTCTCCTTTAACCTATTGAAATTAAGATTTGTATAATATTCTTGATGAATTTTGAGCAGCATCTATGTTTCTGTGTATTCTTGAAACTTCAAGGTCATTGCAGAAAGTCCTTTTCACACTCAAGGCCAGCAGAGCCTGATCAAACCCTCTTGAAGTGAGTTCAAGTGAGAACTGTGTCTGTACTTGCTGATCTAAAGAATTTGCGGTGGGTTCTTAGAGCACCTTTGACTCTCTCTAGACATCCTTGACATTGTTAGCTCATAGGCAAAGCACTTTAAACTGTTTATTTATAAGCTCTCCTTCCAGGAACTGACAGGAGGCTCCCAAATGCTGCTCAAATCACTGAATGATGAACTGCACATTACATGATCTTATGGCACTTCTGATATTAACTCCCAAGAATCGCTTTAGACACGTGTAGCTCCTTTCTACACACCTTGGATAAATCAAATAATAGTTGCTCGATGTTACAGAATTTAGATCTGATCTACAATGTGATTTTATGCCTTATAGTTAGAGTCATCTGCTGGCGTTTTCTCTGGCACAGTAATTAAGCTGCACAGGAATACAGCATCACAGTCCAAATGGGAAAAGAGATCCCAATTATAGAGGCCTTTTATATTTGTTTTTGCTTATCCCTAATGGTCATCTGCATGCATTGAAGATTGCCGTATATTTTTAAAAATTACAAGATGTTTACATTCCTTTAAGATGTTCTGACAATGGAATTGAAATGAATCCTTGATTTAAATATTGCACAAGTACTAAATGTTTTACAGGGGTGATTACAGATGGGATTTGTACCCAAGCCATTTTCCCAAAACAAGTTCTCAGCTGCAGGCCACTTAAGTGCAATTAATTCATTAGAACAAGAACTTGAGTTAAATACATTAGTGATGAACTGTTCATCTGTAATAAGGCTGACTCATGCTGGTAATTTCTTGCATAGTTATTATTCAACATGTACTCTAGAGTCCTAGCTGAAGGAAAGGAAAACAATGAGAAATGCAGCTTGTCTTTTAGTATCTGGGTTTGAAACTGTCTTTCCTTGGTGCTAGCCTAATTTGTGCTTCTCAGCATTATACCTCATAGACAGAATAGGCTAAGCACATGTCTGTGATACTAGACCATTCAGGGAAGGCTGGAGACCCAGGAAATGTAGGGAACAATAGTAGAGCATGGTGAGGTTATTTTTAAAGACTCATGTCTTCCACTCTGGGCCTTGAAATTATCTCTTTACAACAAGCCCTCCTTAGAGTCAGTGGCTCACCAGCAGTCTCTTATTCCCAAAGCAAATGAATTAATTTGGCACTTGCTATTCCTCTCCCCAGACCAATCCTGTGCTCTAATTGCCTATTTCCTCCTTCCTGCTTTGGAACATAATACCTCCCTATCATTCCCATATTAAATCAAAGCACGTGTCGGCATCTGGTGGCTTCTAACAACTGTCCTCATTTATTCTACTATCCTACTCTCCTCCCCTTCCCCTGCATGCCCTCCACCCCAAAAATAGATTCAAGTCCCTCTCTCCCTTCCATGCTCTATCCAGAGAGTGAGATTCCCAGGTCAGCCTTCCAAATCTTTTTATTTCTTCTCAGGTGTTGTGTCTATATTGGAATGTATAAGTAATAATAACCCAACAGAGTACATCTGTAAAAACCCCATGATTTCACCTTTAAAGTCAGTGCTTTCCTTGTTAGTAGCTTTTGAGACTTCAAGTCTTTCTCCAGTCCTGGTCAGATAGTTAGAAATGGGTGTACTGCAGGATCCTATCATCAGCATACACTGCATTACCCAGGTGTAATCTTCGAATCTTAAAATAATCTTACCATTCCTACTAAATTTTAACTTTAAAAAAACACTATATAAAAATAATTCTAGAGTGAGGACTTAAACAGGATATTCATAATGAATTTAAATGTCTTAAGAAGTCAGCATCCAGTACAGCCCATCAAATCAATAGTAAGCATCAAAATACAAGCTGGGATCCTCCTTTAAAATACTCAAGGAGCTGGACTTGAGGAATACATCTGAGAAGTTCCATTCATGCCTTGATCTCATTTATATGACAGTATCCTGGATTTCAGGCATTAAAAGGATTCTTGGGAGGGAAGTAAATGTATCTTGCATGCTGCACAAATATAAGTGAATTGTGACCACAGTAAAAATTGCATTGTTTTTAAAACATGCTTATGAATTCTTGGTGTGTCTTAATACTCCTCCTTGAGAGTCAGAACTTAGTGACTCATTTATAATGGAGTTAGGTGGAAGTGACAGAATGTGACTTTTGTGATGAGGTCATAAAAAGCATGTAGCTCCCTCCTTTTTCTATCTTTTGTATTGATTGCCTGAGGAAAGGCAACTGCCATATTACAAGGACACTCAAGCAGCTTTATGGAGTGAGAACTGAGGCCTTCGGGCAAACAGCACTGAGTGAACTTAGAAGCAGTTCACATACAGCTCTACTCAAGATTGCAGATAGCTGAAGCCCCAACTGATATTGTTGTTTCTACTTCATGAGGGATCCTGAGCCAAAATTATTCAAATTCCTGTTCTACCAAAATTAAAAAATACTATACATTTGTTGATTTATACCACAAAGATTTGAGACCAAAAGTTATATACCAATAGATAACCGATACCAGATTCAACACCTCCTTGCAGAATCCGGAACCATAGCCCCTACACGCTCTGCCAGGTGTCTGTGCAGGTGTGAGAGGGGGCCGCAACATAATTCCAGGGCTGAAGAAGGCTACAATTTCTGATATTTCCATCTGGCTTTCTGCTTCTCGTCACGTTTTCTGAGCCAAACTGCCACCCTGTGCCCTTTGATTGGTGAGTTCAGATCATTTACATTAAGGTGACTACTGATATCCAACAACTTACTCCTCTCATTTATCTTTAATATTCTGGTTCTCTCTATTTACTTGTCCAATTATTTGTGGACTTTCATTTCTTTGATTTAAATAAGGGAGCTGTTTACAGTATTTTTAAAGGGCAGATCTAGAGTTGGCAAACTTTTTCAACTTACATTTGTTTTAGAAAGCCTTTATTTCTCTTTCATATCTAAAAGAGAATCTTTCAGAATATGATATTCCTAGCTGCCATTATTATCTTTGAGTATTTTATGTCATTAATTTCTCTTGATGCTTGTAGCATGTCTGTTGAAACATCTGATGAAAGCCTGCTGGGAGTGCCTGTAGGTGACTCTTTTTCCCCCACAGCCAGCCACCTTCAACTTTATTTGTCTTGAATGCTTGGTAGTTTTATGAATATGTGCTTTGGTGTATGTTTCATTGCATTAAGATAAATAGCTATTCTTTTCATTTCGTGGACATATAAATTTATTTCCTCCCTCCAAGTTTGGTAAAATTTCCTCTATTATTCCATTGAATAAGCTCTCTGGATCCCTTTCTCTCTTTCTCTTTGAGGATACCCATTAACTTATGTTGTCTTTCATCATGGTTGGGTAGTGCTCAATATTTCTTCATTCTTTTAAAAATTCATATATCTCTCTATTTTACTTATTGTGAATTACTATTTTTAAGATCACTGATTTGATCTCTAGTTGGCATATTCTGCTTCCATTGCTTTTTCTAGAATTTTAAAATCTCATCTATTAAACATGTTGCTTCCTGAATCTGTTTTTATTAATAGCCTCAATTTCTACTTTCGTTAATTTATTTCTCAGGTAATTCATTTGTGTTTTTTAAATTATATTGTATCTCTTTGATTAGCTTTTCTGAGTTCTCATATATTGTCTTGACTTACTTTTTTGTAATTTCCCTATCTCTTTGACTTTATTTTTATGACAATTTTGGACTTTCCATCTGATACAGAGGCTAACATTTTCCATTTCTTTGTGTTTGTATTCTAGAGAATTTTTCTCTCCTTTAGATATATTTCCTTGGTATCTTAAGGTACCATGTTTGTATATATTTTTTGCCTGCTAATTTTGCTTCTTCATATTTCCTTTTTCTCTTTTAAAGAAAATATCAAACAAAGAGATACCCCACTAGTTGAGAAAAATGTTTATACTCCACACAATTGGTAAGGGAGTGATCACAAAAGTATACAAAAAACTCACAAGACTCAAGAAAAACAAAGTAAACAACCCAGGCAAAAATGGTCAGAAGAACTTAAAAGACACTTCCATAAAGAGGAAGAACAAATGGCTAATAGGCACATGAAAGAAAAAAAAACAAACAAACAGCAACAACAAATGGTGGAGAGGATGTGGTTAGAAAAAAAAAAGAAGAACTCTCCTACACTGCTGGTAGGAATGCAAACTAATCCAAGCACTATGGAAAGCTGTGTGGAGGTTCCTCAGTCTACTAAAATTAGAGCAACCATATGACCCAGCAATTCCACTCTAGGGATCTATCCAAAGGACACAAAAACATTGATTCAAAAGAATACCTGTACCCTGATGATTATTGCAGCACTATTTATAATAGATAAGACCTGGAAACAACCCAAATGCCCAAAAATACATGACTGGATCAAGAAGATGCGGTACATATACACAATGAAATACTATGCACCAATCAAAAATATAAATTAATGGCATTCATACAACATGGATGGAGCTAGAAAGGATTATTCTCAGTGAAATAAGTCAGAAGGAAAAAGGAAAATATCAGATGGTTTCACTTCTAGAAGGAATATAAGGGAACCAAATAAGGGATCAAGAAAAATAACAATAACAATTAAAAAACACACACATAACAAAACAAACAGACAAATACAATTCAGAGACACTATGTGGGGGATGGTAGGGAGAGGGACTGGGATGAGGGTAGGAAGAACACAAAGGACTGTGGTGATAGTGCACTGGACTGGTGAAATGGTGGTGGGAATTCCATGGAACTATAATTGATGTCACAAATATATAAATAAAGAAAAAATTAAAATGAAAATTTAGCCATTTTAAATTTAATACAATATTAATTAAATGAAGAAAAATGTGGCAAATTTTAAATAAGATCTACCACTTGGAAACTTGGCTACCACTTGGAACTTGGGCAAATAAACTGAAATAAATTGAAAAAAATTCTACAACAGTAACTTAGAGAGTTGAACTGTTGTTTATTTTCTAGTAGGTGGCCCTGTGGCTTTATTTTATTCTAGTTGTTACCCCTCCCCCCCGCCCCTCCTGGTTGCCCTGGGTACTCTTACCGTTGTTGAGTCAAGGGTGGTGGGAGTAGACTAGACTGGTGCAGCACTGGGACCAATGCATTAGTGTGGGGAAGGCTCTTCTCTAGGAGATTCTATACTGTCAGTGTGCTTCACAAGGTCAAAACTAATCCCAAAGGATGGGGAGAGGGTGCAATACAACACACTGTGTTTTTATTATACAAATAGCTTGTGGAGTAGCCAGTCCTCTGCACCTGTTTCCCCAAGGCAATAGTGTGAGTTTCCACACCATTCAGCTCTCCCCTCCCAAGGGCTACAGGCTGAGGTGAGAGTTGCAGTCTGTTACCCTGGCCTCAAAACAGAGCTTCCTGGCGCTTTTTTCCACCCACTTCAATGAAGCATGAATCTCCACTGTTTCCATCTCTCTATTATAGTCTATATTGATCTCCAAGTGTCCAGTGGACTTCCAATTTCTCTCTAAGCTCCAGGATTCTTTGGGTGTAGTCTCCCACTAGTTACTGTTATCTTATCCTCTTGGGAGAGAAGCAAGGAATCTCCTTTTAACACTCATGATCTAAAAAATGGAGAAGCTGCTAAATTGTTTTAGGCTCAAAGAAACACTGTTCAATAATTTGTTCTACCAGTCTGTGTACTCAACAATGATCTCAGTTATCAAATGAGGCCTTTTGTATCCTATTTTAAATGAACTTTTCAGTTTTCTATGTAAGTTTAACTTATTCAGACAATGGTTGACCATTATAGTTTAACTGTTGCCTTGTCAAGGGAAGTTCTTTGTGGCATCTTCCACCATAGAGGAAATTCACAATTTTCCTTTAAATACCATGCAGACCATTTTGACCACATTGGCAAATTCTTTCAAACAATTTTGGAGGTTGGAAGTCTAAGATCAGGATGCCATTTGACAGAGTTTTGGTGAGAGCCTCTCAGGTTGCAGACTCCTGAGTAGTTTTCTAAGCCTGATCTCTGTAAGTAAAGGAGAGGATTATGTCTAAAGCCTCTTTTTATCTGATATTACCTCTGTCCTTTCAATCCAAGTTGACATTATTTCTGATGATATAATTATTTTTTTAAAAAATATTGTGGGCCTCCTGTGACTAAAATTGAGTTCCAACTTATTAGCTATATCTACACCTACAATTCAAGGTAAGTTCTTCTCTAGGTAGGACTTCTGCTGAAAGGCAGGTCCTTATACATCTCAGAAACCACAGTTTATGATTAAAGGTGCTCTAAGACATACAGGTCTTTAGAGAGCTTCTCCCCTCCCCCAATCAATGGTATTCTATGATAGCACCTTTGATCCTTTTGAAATTTTAAGGGATTGTGTAGCTACACCTCTGCTTCAACATTAGACCTGGCAGAGTTCTTGATTTGATAGTTGTACAGAAGCTATTTCTTAGTTTTAGCATCTTTCACCATCTGGAGAGACTGGTAATCTTTAAGACTGAACACCAGCTTCTTTTTGTTTAGCAAATCTTCATAGGCTTATCTTGTCTCACATTTCACTATAAGCAGAAGGAAGGAAATAAGCAGTGTCTTCAACATTCTGTATGGAATTATATTACCTTCACTCAGTTCACTGTCATTTCCAACTTTCCATATTTTGTACATGACATTGTTACTAAACTGCCTACAAAACAAGGATGTTTTCCATTTCCAATAAGATACTCCTCATTTTCCTTTGTGCTTTAGTAATAGTCTTCAAAAATTCCCAACTTTTATGAATAATCTGTACTTAAGCTCTCATATCACTCAGTTCAAATTCTTTCCAGTTTTTCCACACTATTTAGTTCTAAAACCACTCCACATTTGAGGGTATTTATGACAACAGTTCATTTTCAGATACAAACTCTTTATTTGTTATCTATAACAAGTTATCCCAGCACTTAAAACAATAATCATGTATTATCTTATGTTTCTGTGAGTCATAAATTGAGGTGTGATTTTAGGTGGGTGGTTCTGGCTCACAGTATCTTAATGAGGTCTCAGT
Source organism: Galemys pyrenaicus (assembly GCA_019455555.1). Taxonomy (NCBI): domain Eukaryota; kingdom Metazoa; phylum Chordata; class Mammalia; order Eulipotyphla; family Talpidae; genus Galemys; species Galemys pyrenaicus. The sequence continues at coordinate 1,652,743 of JAGFMF010011796.1, read as the reverse complement.
TAAGTCCAGGAGGCTGTACTAACTCACATCACATGGTTTCACTTATGTCAGTTTTATCAGAAGCAAACCACTGTCTAGTCCCCACTTAAGAAAAAGGTATTTAGCCCCACCTTCTGAAAGAAGAATTGATGGTCACATTTTTAAATCACCAGAAGCCTGAAGCTATTTTATCACTGGTATTGAAATCATATTATACCTAAGGAAATAATGCTATAGGAAGATGATGACTATGTTTCTATGATCAGAATTTGTTCAAACTTTCAACTACCAATAAATTCTACTTAGAGAATCAATGAACAATTCATAGTCTTCATCTTTTTAACTTTTTATAATAACATTGGGCATAATTGATCCCTTCATACTCACTGCAACACTATCTGTATTTGAATTCCAGGTTTTTCTCCTGCCCATAACTAGCTACTTGCTTTCAATCTCATGTACCACTATCAAATCACTTCTCCCACCTCAAAGCTTTGTAGTTTTAGAGTTCATGCCTCATTTTTTTTAATTCTATGCTCAGTCCCCTCAAGACCTCATGTAATCCCAAAGTTTTAAGTACAATGTGCACTTTCAACTGTGAAATATATTATCTCCTTTATGTAACTCTTCCCTTGTGCTAGACTCATATGTAACCATTTCTGTACTTAAATGTCTAATAAGTATCATTAACTTGTGCTAAGCCTAACATTTGATCTTTACCTAAGTCTTAGTATATCCCTTATTTCAATTAATAGCAACTCAACCCTTCCTGTTCATCCAAATTAATTCTCATATACTCTCTTCCTTTCCATTCTTCCTTGTCTCCTACTTCTCATACTTTTAATATGTCAGCAATTCCACTAAATAAATTCTAAATCTGCTCACTTTTCACCAGCTCCACAACTACCTCTGTGGTCCAAGCTAGCACCATCTCTCTCCTGGATTACTGCAGCAGCTAACTTCCCACTGTAGTTCCCTTCTGTTCTGCACCCTGTAATCTACTATCAGCACATCTTTCAGATTAATCCTGTTTAAGATAAACCAAGTTCACATCAGCTGTTTAATTCTCCTTATCTCACTTGAATAAGTATTAAATTAAAATGACCCACATGATCCTACAAAATCTGCCGTTTACTACTTACCTCAGCTCTTATAATCCTTCCTTTCATTTATCCTGCTTGAGTCACATTTCTCTGCTCACTCTTGCCCAAACATACTAGTAATGAATGTAGTCAGGGTCTAATCATCTTGCTGAAGTTCACTTTCTCAATTCTCCATGCTATACCTCCTCATCTCCTTCAGACCTTATCCAAGTGTCACATTTCAAATGAGACCTGTAACTATCTTATTTAGAATTGTTCCTTGAATAGTGCCACATCATCTTTTCTGTTTTATTTTCTCCACATCATTTATCATCATGTGATAAGTTATTCACTTTATTTATTTTTATGGAATGTAAACCATGAGCAAAGCAATTTTTTTATTTTTTGCTTTAAAGATTTATTTATTTATGCATACAAGCACTGGGGTACAGGCCAGAGGTGTGGGGGGTGAGAGGATTCACCACAAACAGAGCTGGGAGAAGAACAGGCAGATCAATGGAAGTACACTGCTGAGGGGAGCAATGGGCAAGGCAGGAGAGGTCTAGCCTCGCCATGTGGGTCCCCTCCCTGACCAGCAGCAGGGATCAAACTCATGCTACAGTGGCTGCGATTTGCTTCATAGTGTGTTGCTTAACCCGCTACACCACCAGGGAGGTCCAGCAATTTTTTATTGCTTATTCATCATTGTTAGTACTTAGAAATACCTTTGGTACCTAGCCATCATTCAACACATGTGTTTTGTTTTTTTTTTTAATGAATAAATGACCAGTACATTAGTTTATTCATTCTTATCTGCCTGGATTTCTTTAATTACTCTTCTCAGACCATCTAAATCCTGAGTTAACTCCACAGCCTAGTCAGTCAAGATTTGTCCCCAGCAGGAATCTTTCATCACTAAATGAGCCTAATCTTGACCTTTTTCACTTTGACTTTCCTCAGCACTCATAGTCACAACCCAGGTCACATTATTTACATTTGTTGCTCCATTTTCTATATCTTGTCCATATATTCAGTCATGTCTTAATTGATCGTTGAGAAACAGTATTTACTTTAGTTTTTGAACCATTCTTTTGCTCCTTTGTAAGTATGCAACATACACCTTATAAATTCCTGTTTCATAAACAACTGCTAGCCCACTGAAATGAACTTCCTAACCCCACACAGTTATTGGAGGTGCTACTTCAGGGTTACACATGTTTTTCTAAAATGCATACAGTCATTTTCAATTTACATAGTAATATTTTCCAGGAAAAACCAGCTGAGCTACACAAGTTAACTTTGCTCTTAAACTCACACACTTACCATATAGTCTCTTTAGGAAATGGAATCCACTTTTCCACATAGACTGGAAATCCTTAGAAGTTAAAAAAAAAAGTTCCACTGAGATTTAGCTTCTTGCTATGATATTCTAAATTATTTCAGCCTTGTGTAAGACATTATAAAGCACTGTAATTTATATGCTCCTGAGCAAGCGCCTCTTAGAATTGTTGCCAATTAGTTAATTTTAAAATCTGCTTCTTAGATCCCCGAAGGTAACTGAGAAAAATCCCTTCGTATGCAATTTGAGTGTAAGACAATATCAAAATCAGTTATGTCAGCTAAATATTGTCAGATGAACAGCTCTAAATTTTCTGATATTTTGAAATGTTAGAGAAGCTCATCAAACTATTAAATGAAGAATTATGCACATAAATTTTCTTTCTGTGAATTTAACATAATCCTCTTTTTTTGAAATTAATCTCTTTATAACATGACTCAAGTTTTGCTTAGGAATGAGATAGATTGAAACTGTCTCAACCAGTTCATGTTCACATCTCACCTCAACTTTGAAACAGTACATGCCCACTTTGGTTGCAGGCATGTATACACAGTCTAAATCAGGAATATTGGAACTTTTGACTAACTTTTCTTAGAACAGGAAACTCAGTATTTTAAAAGGAAAACAATATTACTCAACTATATTCACATGTTAAATTAGCACTGTAATATAATACTATTTGACTCTAGTCAGAGTTTATTTCTCTAATTTATAAATAAACTAAACTAGATGCTTTTTCTTTCTTAGAAAATTCTCTTATGTGTCAAATAGTTGATTGATTCTGTTTCAGAATTAATAGATCAAAAACATCAAATTTATGAACATAAGAAAATTTTACAAACATAATGAATATAGGCTTAAGTCATCTTAACATAATGGCAATATCTACTATTGTCTAGAAACAATAAAAGTTAGTTAAAGGCAAGCTGAAAACTTGTTAATTTGTGTTATAAATAATTTTGAAGAATATATGAAATTACATGGAAAACAATGGTCCTCTATAATTTGCTCTAAGTTCCTGGCCTCATAAATTTAATTGGACTCTATTGCTCAAGTTTTTAGCAAAACCATTTCCAAAATATCATCTTAAAGGCTAATTGTTAAAATAGGAATTTCCCACATGTGATTACAACACAAATATCATATAAGTGTATGTGATCTCAAAAGTAAGATGACATTAGAGGCTGTTCAATCCATGGGTTTATGAACTTACTTCCAATCAGCTAAAATGATCATCACAGAAATGCACCATGGTATTTTATTAGATTTTCAATGCTATGGTAACAAGTCACACATTTAGCAGCTTAATACAACACAAACCTGTCATCTTAGAGTTGTCTAGGTTGAAGTCCAAACTGAGGCTCACAGAGCTAAAACGAAGGTGACAGACAGCATCTGGAGACCTCAAGGAAGGATCTGCCCCTGCCATTACCAGTCTCTAAATGATGCCCCAACCCACATCCCTCGGCCCATGGTTCCCCCCCTACCTATGGCATCACTGGTACCTTTACTTCTCTGACAATTACTCTCTTGCCTCCCTCATACATGCCCCCCACCCGCCTTGTGATTTTATTAGGTCCATGCAGGAAAATCTGCCAATTTTAAATCCTTAACTTAATCACGTCTAAAAATTCTCTTTTGCAATGTAAGGTAACATTTTCATAAAATTCTGAGATTAGGACTGAGACGTGTCTGTGAGAGTAAGGTAGGGGCATTATCCTGCCTATCAAAGCAGTTCTCAAGTAAGGGGAGGGGAGACCATTAGCACATGTTATTTGAAAATAAAAAATGAATCACATTGCGGTTAAAACCATGAACTCTGGTGCCAGGTGAACTTGCCAACTATGACATTTTAAATTATTGAAACTCTCTGTGCCTCAGTTTTGTAATATGTAAAACCAGAAGTAAGAATAATTGAATTACTTCAAGGAGTCTCAGAGAACTTAAAAGATTTATACAAAACAGTACCGTGGCATTAGATTATAGAGTTGATCATGTTAAGATTATTCTGTATTGTTAAATTAGCATCAGATAAATCTATATTTTCTGTGGTATCAGAACTTTAAAGTACCCATTTTCCTAGTGCTAATAATTCTTTATTATTATTAGCAATAGGATATTGCTAATAATAATAATTGTGATATTATCCATAACATACTTTGCACTTGCTTTAGTAATGACAATCCTATTTACCTATTTTTCCTACAATTTTTTATAACTAAATAGGGTTATATTAAATCCTGTTATATTAAATATTTTGACAGTGACAAGAATTTGAGAAGATGCCACAGCCTAGCATTTCACAGGATGAATTTGTCCTTGACTTTTGTATCTAGATAACAGTAGATATTGTCATTACAATACTTAGATGACTTTAAACCTTTATTCAAGAAGCTTGTAAAAACTCCTTACATTTATAGATTTGATATTGTGAATCTATTGATTCATTTTGCAATATAATCAACTGTTCCAATACCAAATTATGGCAATAATTTTCAAATTAGACTATTTAAGATAGAAGTTAGATGATTTTAATTATGTAGTAATTCTAATTGTTTCAGAATTTTAAAATATGTTCATGATTCCTACCAACCCAGGATTAAGTTTCTGAGAATTAATTTTATATGTATTTTTATACTCATGATATGTCACCTCTATCAAACCTGAATTTTTTAACTTAATTAATTAATTGTTAATTGAGGTAATACTTATGTACCCCAATGAGGGATTGACACCATAGTGTGACCACCACCAGATCACCCATAATCCACCACGATAGTCCATTATTCTCCCTTCTATCTTTGTTTTCACTCCTTCCCCACCCCTTACCTCCTTTGGTGTTTCAGTTCCTTAGCCAGCTATAAACATTGTCTTTGTCTGACTCTTAGTTACTTAATATTCCACACATAAGTGAATTTTTTTCAAACCTTCTTTTGCTGATGTTCTGAGCATAAAGTACAAGAGAGGAAACTACTTTGTATGGAGAATTACTAAGTCAAGGCAATGCTATTTTATCTTTCTGATGAAATAGAAATTCTCTACTGAAAGTTAAAGTCTCTCTTTCCCACTTTAACTAACAAATCAAGTAGAGTCATGGAATTTAAGAGCTAGGAAGAACCTAGAGATTATTTGGTCCAAAGCCTTCATTTTGTAGATGATGAAGATTATGGGGAAAAGTAAAAATGAGCAAGTTAATTTTAGGCACCTGAAAAAAGAATTCAATCATGGAATTTTTTTTTTTTTTTGGCTCTGGGCCAAAACATTTCATTTGATTGTGAATAAGATACATTTTCAGTCACTCTCAGCAATTTCCTCTCACTGCACTATGCTTCAGGAGGAAGGAAATAAGTGTTAGTCACACACCGGACTTGATGTTTATAGACTTTTTTCAAATGATTTTTGCTGTTGTTTTGCTGCCAGCTAAAGATGACCTTGTGCTCTTAACATATTTTCAATGACTGTTCTGCAAGAAATATTTATATATTCCTAGAGTACTGTGCTCATTCAGTTGTCAAGCATCAGCTTTACATTCTTCTCCTTTTAATGCCATTCTTTTTTAAAATCAACTTTGAAAGAAAAAATGTAAGCCCTTCCTAGACTCTACATCTAGGTCTACTGTTTCTTTCCCTGAGTGACCTTGACTGGTTCACTTAAACATCATGTGTGGCCTTCCTCATCTCTAAAATGAGCACAGTAGTACAAAATGGAGTCATGATGAACTGAAGATAGGTTCTCCGTATGCCTGTTAGTTGTCATTACTATTGATTCTTACTGCCCATTATAAATATTTACCAAAATGAGGGCGGGAAGAGTAAAAGCAATTATGGTGATGGTGCACGAGTAAATTGGTGCTAGAAATTCTATGGGCACTACACTTAAGGAAAGAAAGCAAACATTGTAAGAAAAATAAACAGAGTAAATAATAAAAGAAAAGAAATAAATTAAAAAATAAATGTTTATTTTGGGGTTGTTCCTTCATATGTATCCCATAAACCTGCCTTCCTACCCCCCACCCTGTTTCTTTTTTATACCAACTATACTAACTCCCGCATGCTGCCTGCTCTGCCACCCCTCCAAGAAGTAACCAGCTATAAAATCACAAAATTAAGTACTCTTTGAATGGTTTCTGTCCCTCCCTTTAATTTTTAGATCTCTAATTTTTTAAAAATAATTCACAATGTAGCAGTATGCTTTGGTTCATAATTGCTTTCCTTTTTTAAAAAAAAATTATTTATGCATACAAGAACTGGGGTATAGGCCAGAGGTATGGAGGGTGAGAGGATTCACCAGAGACAGATTGGGGCACACACAGGTAGACTTACTGAAGTACACTGCTGAGAGGAGCAGTGAGCAAGTCAGGACAGGTCTGCTGTGCCATATGGGTCACTACCCCAGCTGGGGATCAAACTTTTGCTGCTGTGCAGCAGATGCTTCACAGTGCAGTGCTCAATCTTCTGTACCAACAGGGAGGCCCTAGATCTCTAAAATTTTGAATTGATTCTGTCTTTATAGTTTCTTCTTCAACACAGTGTGTCCAGGCTGACTCTACATAACCATATTCAATTTTGTAGAATATTTATTTTATGCTGTGGAATTTTACATATACTAGGTTCCTCAGAGTCCTAAGGAAGACTAGTATATTCAGCTACAGTTGTTAGACTGACAGAGTCCATACTTTAAACTATATAAGGTCCCAATTTTAGCAGATATATGGTAACATCATCGTGCCTCTAAAATAAGGTAGCATTCATCCTGAACCAAAGGAAAAGGACTTTCCTGTATCACATCTCACTTTAAGATGCTTATCATAGTTTCTCTATTAAAAAAAATCTGAGGTACCTCCTTGGTAGCACAAGGGGTTAAGCACTGCACTATGAAGCAACCACAGCCACTGCAGCACGAGTTTGACCCCCAGCTGCGGAGCGGACCACATAACACCACAGACATCTCCTGTCTCACCTGCTGCTCCCCTGAGCAATGTACTTCAGTCAATCTGCATATTCTGTTCCCCACTCTGTCTCTGGTGAATCCTCTTACCCCCCTCACTTCTGGCTTGTACCCCAGTTCTTGTATGCATAAATAAATAATTCTTTAAAAAATAATCTGAGAAAAAAAATATCTGAAAGTCACAGATAATTTCAATAACATGAATGATGAACACACAGGTGATTTAAGAGAAGGCAGTTTGAATAAGAATGTAAACATGTCCTGCTGTTATATAATGTCACCTGCCAGCACCAGTGAGAGAAGTTTCTTCTCAAGACTAAATATCTTAATTGCTTCTTTCATTCCCTTCCATCACCTCCCAAAACAAAAGATTAAATAATTTAAGAAGGTGATGTATTTCAAACAGGGTAAATATATATGTTTAGCAATTCTCTTGCAAATCATATAATTGCATTCACTCAAATGCATATTTTTATTTCATATTAAGAAAAACTACCTCTTGATTAGCCTTGACCCTTTATCAAAAGAAATCAAAAGGGACCAACCAGTCCCTGAGCTCGCAGTCTTTCTTTGAATGGCCATTGCTATGGATTAAAAATGACCCTGATATACTTGAGCTGTACTGCTACTCTGTCAGCACTGATGATTCTATCAGCAAAATCAAGCAGTAACCTGTGCAGTTGGTACAAGACTAATTCTTTGCCAACTAGCTGAGATTAAAAAAAAATTATCTATTCTCAAAGTTAGAGCACTGTGTTATCCAGAACTCCAATCACTTCTCAGGTTTCCCGTCTACATCTTTAGTTACCAGTCAGGCTCTTTACTGGCTTGTATTTCATCTCCACAATCCCAATTATTAAATGCTAGACCTCAGCCCTTACAATTCTTTCCTTTTCAATGTTATTCTCTTAAATACATCTGTCAGCCTCATGCTATTAATATAATGTATATACTGATAACTCACAGATTAATATCTTCAGGCCCATCTATTTCTTGAAATTCAAACTTATCCTATTATCTAATCAACATCTTTTCTTTGATTCCAGACATCTCAAATTATCAATTTCTAACCAATGTTCCTATTGTCCCCCAATCCAAGCCTGCAGTCTCACAACATCCCTCTCCATGCCTGCTCCAAGTAATGATCTTCATTTTTCCTTTGAATTAATTATGACTATTAATCAACTTTGATTGTTCTTTTTCTCACAGCCTATGTCCCATCCATAGAAAATCCTATTAGTTTAATTTCAAAATATACCCACTACTTCTCACCTTTTCTCCTGCTGATTCTGATCCCTGAATGCCATGATACCATGAATAATAACTGAGATTATTGCAGTAGCCTCCTAATCCCCTTGGTTCTCTGATTAACCTACTACTACCCATTTTCAACATAGGAAAAAATGCTGCCCTGTTGATTATATAAATCAAGTCACAACTCTACTCTAAACCTTCTAATGCTTTCATATCTCACTTAGAGTAAAATCCAGAGAACTGGCAATAACCTATAAGGTCCTACATCACCCTGTCCTCCTCTACTAAGTTTATCTACTCATATTCTCCATCTCAGTGTCCCCTCCAGACACACTGACTTTTTCACTATTGTCTAAACATTCTGGGTATTATCCCACCTCAAAGTCTTGCCTGGAATACAATTATCCCAGATATCCCTATAACACCACTTCTTTACCCTTTTAGAACTTTGCACCCTTCTCAACTTCCGTGAACTTCCCTGAGCAACCTTTACAAGTTTATCATTATCCCTCTCCAGAATTTTCTATCCTCCATATCCTTTTTTTCCATACTACTTATCACCAACCAACATATTATATGTACTTACCAATTTTTCACATTGAAGTAGTCGCTCATGAGAATATGTAAGCTTCAGCGAGCATGGGGATTTTGTTGTCGTTTTGTTCATTCATGTGTTACAGAAATTATTATAGTGCCAGGTACTCAATAGATTCTCATTATTTTATTGATTATTTGGATATTTTTTTTATCCACAACCTGAACAGGACCACAATTTCACATTTACCATGTGATTCTTCTTCCTGAGCCATATACTTTTCATTGAGCATTCATTCAAATGTGTTTATAAGTTCCTCTTTGGGCTCTTAGACATGTAACTCCACAAAATTTAACATATAATGCTGAAGTGAACTAAATGTTTGTAGGAAAGAAGATAGATTCAAAGAATATTTAACAAAGAAAGGTGGCATATCTGAAATAGTCATAACTTAATTAAAGAAATGACATTTAAGCTGAGTTTAGAAAGATGAATCTTGGGAAAGAGTTTCAGATAGAGGGAACAGTAATTGCAAAGTTCTGGAACCAGAGGAACATGGAATTATCTAAAAGGATACCTGTGTATCTTGAGTGTAACACTGAAGGTGAAAGAACAGGATGATAAAAGACCAGCAAGGTTTACAAGGGACTTAACAGATCACTTTAAGAATTTTGTTTGTCGAATGGCTTCACTTTTAGGAGGAATGTGAAAGAACAACAACTACAACAAAAAAAGAAGAAGAAGAAGAAGAGTAAGTTCAAGGAAATGGGCAACTACAAACTAAAACAAACAAACAAAAAAAACTCAACAATATCAAAAGGTCAAAGATAAACCAAAGGGATCATGGGGAGGGGGAGGGGAGGACAACGAGGGCGGTGAGGGCAAAAAGAGCACAAAGGACTGAGGTGATGGTGCACGGGTGAAATGTTGGTGGGAACTCCCTGGGGACTAAAAATGATGTCAAATATAAGTAAATAAATCTAATTTAAAAAAAGAATTTGGTTTATACTCTCAAAGGAATGAGGAACCATTAAAGACAATACAACAAGGGAAAGATTTGTCTATTTTAGACAAAGAGAAATTATTTCTATTTTTAGAAAATAACTGAATATGACATGAAAAAAAATGAAATTGGACACGGGAAATTTATTGTAAAACTTATAATTTCCATATAGGAATTCCTTGCGTTATGTCTCAAGAAATTTGTTTTCCTGAATCCCAAGAAAAATTATTCTTGAGTTGATAAAAACAGGAAAAGGAACATAATCCTCATGTGAGAATTAAAGCTGCACAATCATAGAGACTACTGGGTTGAAGGAATCCACTGACATCAAGTGACAAGCCTAAACAAGAAATGCTGATATGGACATGCTGAATGGAAGGCTAAAGTCAACATTTTTTGGAACTGAGACAGCAGGACTTAGGAGAGAAGTGGTCATAATCCCATCTCATCTGTCAGGATCCCCTGTAGCTCTTGTAACATTGCAAATGTGGGTCTGTGACCCTGTACCCTGAGAAGGGTGAGTTCTTCTTATAAATAAAAACAATACATTTATTCATCCATACTTTGTTCAAATCATTCTTCTAAAAATATGCTTGGATGAAAAATCTTTAATTTGATCATTTTAAACACATGATTGCAACTAGTTTTATTAAGCTTGCTAGGAAATCCAAAATCATGTTTTTCTATAAATAATTCACTTATATTTTCTAGTGTTTGAATATTTACCATGGACTACAGTTCAATATAAACACTTTGACAGAGTAAGAAGAGTTTGCTGTAGACATTTCAACATAAAATCAGAAACTTCAATCTGAATTAGTAAAAGTAATGTGGATTTCACTGCAAAACCAAAATTGGGACAGTAAACAGAATACCTTTAGACTAAAAAGAAAAGAAATTTATATTAAACAATATCTACCTTAGTTTCTAACTCGAAAGTGCTTCTGGATGAACTTAAAGATTTGATTACCAATGAACAATGTAAGAAATTCTTTTATAGCTGCAATATTTGTTGTGAAGCAAAATCAAGATATCAGGTGTTTTTAAGTTCCGTTTAAGCATAGGTTTTACTTAATACATGTTGTGATTTCACATTTCAGTGTTTAATGTTTTTTATTTGTTTTTTTTTTAAAGATTTATTTATTTATGCATACAAGATGTGGGGTACAGGCCAGAGGTGTGTGGGGGTGGTGGTGAGAGGATTCACCACAGAGAGCGGGGAGCAGAACAGGCAGATCAACTGAAGTACACTGCTGAGGGGAGCAGTGTGCACAGCAGGAGAGGTCTGCCATGCCATGTGGGTCCCCTCCCTGGCCGGCAGCAGGGATCGAACTCTTCTGCAATGGCTGCGGTTTGCTTCATAGTGCGTTGCTTAACCCACTGCACCAACAGGGAGGGCCCCTTATTTGGTTTTTATTTTCTGTTAATGTCCCCTCTTTTTATTAATGTTTTCTGTTACTAAATCCTTTTATCAGGCTGAGGTCATTTTTATAGATTAATGTCACAATATGTTGTCTAGTGATAATAGTAAATATACATTTATTATTATATTGTTATTGAAAACCCTAAAACTTTAGTATACTCTTATTATAGTAAAACCATGACTGATTTGTTATTATAGTTTCTCATTAATAGTACCAGTCAATAGTACTAAAAATTTTTTTGCAACTCTCCAAGTGAAAAAACACATAAAGGGCTAAAAATACAGGGAAGGTACGTATTCATTAATATAAGTATATATGTAGTTTTTTATGGTATACCCTTATTATTATTATCTCTGGTTATTGTCATTTTATCTTGTTATTGATTTTTTTTAAAGATTTATTTATTTATGCATACAAACACTGTGGTACAGGCCAGAGGCATGGGGTGGGGGTGAGAGGATTCAACACAGAGAGCGGGGAGCAGAGCAGGCAGATCAACGGAGGTACACTGCTGAGGGGAGCAGTGGACACAGAAGGAGAGGTCTGCTACGCCATGTGGGTCCCCTCCCTGCCCGGCAGCAGGGACCAAACTCACGCGCAGTGGCTGCGGTTTGCTTCATAGTGTGCTGCTTAACCCACTGAGCCACCAGGGAGGACCCTGTTATTGACTTTTTAATGTTCTACTCACCAGCATGAAGCCACTCATGCCAGTACCTTATGTTCCTTCCTCACCTACTCCTTCTCCCCTCCCCCATTCACTCTGATAACCATTATATTCCTTCACTGAGTTCAAGATTTATTCCTTTTGTATTTTGCTTGTGTATTTTTAATTTTTGGTTATTTACATTGCCCAGCTGAGTGAAATAATTTAAAATGTTTCATTCACTTTTTGACTTATTTCACTTAACATAATCATCTCAAGGTCCATTCACTTTATCTCAAATGTCACTATTTCATCTTTTCTCACAATGTATAGTGCTCTATTGAATATGAATTCCACAATTTCTTTAATCATTCATCTGTTGAAGAGAACTTAATTTGGTTCCATAACTTGATAATTGTTGACAGTTCATCTGTAGAATAGGCTTAGAGAAATCTTACAGATTATAGTTTTCATGTTATTGAATAAACACCCAGCAGAGGTATTTCTGGACCATATGGAATTTCCATTTTTATTTTCTTAACAAATCTCTATTCCATTTTCCAAAGGAGCTTCACCAACTTGTATTCTCGCCAAGAGTGGGAGGAGTTCTTATACACCATTGGTGGGGATGCAAGTTGGTATATGTGGTTATTTAAAGACTTGAATATAGGCAAGATTGTAATCAGATGTCATCTATAAATACCCTAAAGTCACATTTCTCCATGTTATATACATATACACACATACACACATGTATACTTAACATTCTATCATGTCTTTTTACTGAGCATCTGGAATTACAAATATTAAGAGAAATGGAGGTGTCAGATTCTCCTTGGTTTTTGAAAAATATTAGTGTTGACTAGATAGCAGTTGGTATTTTATGTCTGCCACACTTTATTTAGAAGACCATTTGCTCAATGAAAATCTTGATATTACATATGTTTTCTTTGCCTTTCAAATTCCATAACACTTTATTTAGATCTCTTCTATTATAAATATAAAATTCTATTACTAAATACATTTTTGTATTTGTTCTATTCCTCCTACTGGACAGTAACTCTCTTGAGTAAAGATCTGTGTTTTAATCTTTTTAACAGTCATCAAAACATTACTACATATCTTCTATGTAGTAGCACAAAACCAAAAATAAAGTATGTTGCAGAAATAGTTTTTTACAAATCATTAGTTTTGTAAGGGGCCATCATGTTCCTTTTATGTTTTGTGTTTGCTTCCTGGCTATATTTCTAAGAAAAGTTAAAATCTTTTAATTCCATATTTTTAGAGATAATTTTAAATTGCTTCCAGGTGAAATTATATGGGTGGAAACACCTTATTCTCTTCACTTTTCAAAATTCAAAAATATTAGCTTCTATCAAGCAGAAAATAAAAAAATGTTTACCTTCTCTGTCTCTGAAGTCTCAAATAAGTATAGTCTCATCAGGTACTTTACTCTCTATAAGATATTCTCTGTTCCTGGAATCCCACATTCAAATTTTTACAGCAATGCTCAGAGTATTCTTATAAGTTAAACTTTGAATATATTTATATATGTGTGTGTGTACTTTGACATATATGAAATTTTAAGGCATCATAAGTAACAATTTATAAACTCTTTAAAATATAACAAAATATTAGCATCACATTGGCCCAATTTAACTATATACATAATTTAATTATATAGTACATATATAATTATTGTTGATAGTAACAACCATTGAATAATATAAAAATATGAGAAGATGAATGTATACGGAAAACAACTTACCTTGTAGGAATTATTATTAAAAAGTATAAATTCAACTATGATATCAAAATGTTATGAAAATAGCATAAAATATAAGAAAAAGTAATATTGGGTTGTCAGAAAAGGCATGACACATTTTTGAATAGAAAACAGAAAAAAAATATATGTCATGACTTTTCTGACAGTCCAATAGATATATATACATAATCTAATTCAAATAGTTAAGAAGGCTAAGGCACAAATTTTATTCATATACCCTAGAGAATTTTTAAATAAAACCAAAACCTAGAGACCAGGAGATATGGTCTTAAAGACATAAATCTAATTTAGGCCTCCTGATAAGTTAGAAATTATTCCCACTATGAGAAATTCTACCAAGATAGATTCCTTCTTAGATTTTCAGTATTTCACATGTTGCTTCAAAAATCCAGTATATAAATTTTTATTTATACACATAAAATATGTAAGTAAATATATAAAACTATATAAATAAGTATAGCTACCCAGAATAAGCTTGCTATTGTTAACTGGACAGTTAACTTTTGTAAATTAAGCAGTCTTTCGGGTTTTAAGTCACAATGAGTTGGGATGGAGTTGGACAGCGTTGTCACAAACTCATGAAACAAAATCTTACAACCCTGCTTTCTTTTAAAATTCACACTTCCATAAAATACTATTTATTAACTGAGCACCTACTACATACCAGTTATTTTTTTTTTCAAGATGCAAAATGCAAAGTATATAATTTGTGCCCTTGAGGAATTAAGACCTTTAAATAAGTGCTAATTACTTTGAAGGCTGATTCTTTCTTTTCTCTAAAGACTTTCTTATTTCTGCTTCCTTTTAAAAATGTCTGCTCCTGACCACCCTTGGACAGTGAATCAAGGGTACATCTGTGCAAAGCATGTTATTTAGCAAGGTGAGTGCTGACTATTCCATTTGGGAAGAAGACAGTCTGAGGTGAGGCTGTCATCCTTAAATGCACAGAAATAACCAACCACCACACTGATCCCAACAACAGATTAACTCTGTCATTTTTAATTATCTCAGCTTTAGCACAATGGAAACCAAATTCCCTGACTCCCCCCTTTCATACAGAAGTCATCCAGGCTGCCATTTCCTGAATGCCTTAGCAGGGCCCTCCAGGCCCCCTGAGACATCCAGTCACATAAAATGAACTGTAATGGAACTAGCTGCTAAACTAAGCCTGATAATCCCAGCCCTTGAGACTCATCCATGCAGGCGAGGCATGGGCTAATTCCCAGTCAGACTCCAGCTCAGCAATTGCTGCTGAAGTAAAATCATTTCCAATCACCAGCAATGTCTAAAGAGAATCATGAACATTCACCTGATCACCAGCATCAAAGCAGAGACCCACTGAATCTGAATAAATTCATGAACCTGTATCTTGGCAATGAATGCTTTCACCATTAGTATGGCAGGTTTAGGCTGACAATTTTCGATTTAGTTACCTTTATTTCATTTGGTAGGTGCATCTTAAGAAATGTTTGCTCTCTACTCTGCCTCCATCAGCCAATCATCACTCCCAGGTCTTCTCCCAGCACCTACAGGGAGCCTACAGGTAGGACAAAATTAAATTGTTTGATATTGAGCACATTTTATTACTAGGAAGCAATAAAGACAAGGTTAGTCTTGGAGGCAGATGTCCTGGATAGGATGCTAAGCTTTGTCCTTAATCAGCTGGATAAACCTGAGCAAGAAATAAAACATCACTGAGTCTCAGTTTTTTCAGCTGTGAAAATGTCTATAACACTTGATTGTACACATTATAAAACAGGAGGAAAATAGCCAAAGAAAATTTTCATAGAAATGGCTGCTCAGTTACTATAGTAAGGTCCCCGCAAAGTTGTATTGTGGCAGTGATACAAACTCCCACTCATCTCTATCTTGCAGGTTCAGTGACAAGGAGAATGACTCAGTCTTTCCAGACAGAATTTACATTAGCCATGTACATAGAGACTGAGGTCTAACTCCTGAGATTCTCTGCTTAATTTCAAATAGAAACGCTAACTACAGGTGACCCTGGCATTCTCCGTCCAGCACACTACTTCTCTGAAAGCAGGGTCCATGGAGATCCAAGTTATTATTACATGGGTGCTTTCTGAATGGGCAGAACATGCAATTATCTGTTTCCAGATACTTGATTACATAATGCTCACCTTTAAACCTACCCTCTAATAAGAATACATACGAAACAATAATTGGATAGGTCAAGTCCTTGAGTGTTTTCTTTACTGGGTAACTCTTAGTGGTTACGCGAAAGGTGGCTGCAAAGATGGTCTTTTTCCTAGAAGACTGTTGGTGGCCAAATCCTGTCATTCCTTAATAATTCAATCAAGTTGATTTTTTTAAATTGAAATCAAGTGTCCACCTGGAAACATTCCCAACTCTGATAGGGAATTTGCATTTCTTTGCTTTGATCCATTATATGCTGATTTCGTAGATACACCTCAGAGAATTAGGATTCCAAGTTTTGTGCATATTTATGAGATTAAAATGGGGGAAGAAGTTGAAAACTGAATATGCAGAATCTTATTGACCATTATAAAAATTACATGAAATATGTGAAAATTTTATAAGCTTCATGGACTTTATGTGGTGAAAATACAATAGAACTATACTTCATAAAACCATTGTGTTTCAGCATTTATTCTTTATCATAACTGTGTGTATGGTAGATGTTTTCTTTCTTTTTAATTGACAAAAAAGAAATTATATAACTTTAAAGTGTAAAGTTTGATGTGTTCGCATATCTATCCCTGAAATAATCACCATCTTTGAAAAATAAATAGGGCCTCCCTGGTGGCGCAAGGGGTTAAGTATCAGCTCTGAAGCTATGGGCAGCCACTAATGCATGAGTTCAATCCCCAGCCATGGAGCCAACCCACTTGGCACAGCAGACCTCTCCTGTCTCCCCTACTTCTCCCCTCAGCAGTGTATTTGAATAGATCCACTTGTTCTGCCTCCCATTCTCTCTGGTGAATTCTTTCACACACACATGCACACACATACACCTCTGGCCTACACCCCAGCTCTTGCAAAAATAAATAAATAAATCTTTTAAAAAATAAAATAAACAATTAAAAATTTTTAAATAAAGTTGCTATGGATATAGGATTCCCTTTTCTAGGAATAAATACTAGAAATGAAACATCTGGGTCAAATGGTCAATATGAAAAACACCTAAATTTTCCAAAGTGGTCATATTGTTTTATATTATTATCAGAATTATTTTTATACATTTTTGTTCTATTTCTTTCAATATATTTATTTTGAAATTCATCCCTGTATAAATATATATATTTATATATATCAGAACTGTAATTTTATCATATCATTGCCAACTTTTGATATGGCCAGTCTATAATTTTGTCCATTCTAATAGATATGTGATAGAGTGTCATTGTATTTTCATTTGCATTTCCCAAAAGACTAATGATATTAATGGTTATTTACTGTCTCTACATCTTCATTGATGAAGTATCTTTTCCTATATTTTGCAATTGGATCTTTTGCTTATTTATTAAGTTCTGAAAGTTCTTCAGGTATTTTGGATTCAAGTTCATCAAATATTTGATTTGCAGATATTTTTCCCAATTTGAGACTTGTCATTGAATTCCCTTAGCATTGTCTTTTATGGAGCAGGTTTTTTTGTTTTTAAAGAAAAAAGATTTTATTATATTTATTTATGCATACAAGAACTGAGGTGTAGGCCATAGGTGTGGGGGATAAGAGGATTCACCAGAGGCAGAGTGGGGAGCAGAACAGGCAGATGTACTGAAATATACTGCTGAGGGGAGTAGCGGGGGAGACAAGAGAGGTCTACGGAGCCATGTGGGTTAGTTTCCTGGTCAGGGATCTAACTCAAATTGCAGCAATTGGTGATAGCACTGAGTCTTTAACCCCTACACCACCACCCAGGAGGCACCAATATGGAGCAGCTTTTAATTTTAATGAAATTCAATATATAAATTTTAGTATTTATGGACCATGTTGATGTTGTCATATCTAAAAATCATTTGGCAAATCCAGAGTTACAGTAATGTTCTTCAGGAAATTCTATAATTTTAAGTCTTACATCTAGATTTATGCTTCATTTTATCTAGTGGTCCTATATGATGTGAAGCATTTACCATTATTTTTTTATGCATATAGATATACAATTGCTACAGCATTGTGTGTTGAAAAGAACTTGCTTTTTCATTGAATTGCTTTTGTATCTTTGTTGAAAATTAGTTGTCCATACATGTGTGAATTTATTTCTCAAATATCTATTCTATCCTATATTTTGTTCTGTTAACAAAGTTGTTTGTTTTCCATTATTCTTTCTCAAAGTTGTTTAGGCAGAAATTCTTTCAGTGCTAAATGATTTTTAGAATCTAGATATTTCTGTGATGATTGCATTGTAATTAAATTCCATTTTGGGCAGAAAGCAGAATTTGTACAACTTAAATTATTTTAAACTTGTTAAGATTTATTTTATTGCCCAGATGATGGCAATTGATAAATTGTCTTGATAAGTGTTAGCTGAATGAAATGTTTTATATGTGTGTGTGTATATATATAAACTAGATAAAGTTTATATATGTGTGTGTTTATATATATATATATAACTAGATAAAGTTATATATGTATATATATAAACTAGATAAAGTTGTGAAGATTGTTGGTCAAATCTATATCCCTATTAAAGTTTTTGTCAAATGTCCAATAAATTATCAAAAGAGGCATTAAAATCTCCTTTATAATTTTGGATCTTTTTGTTTCTCCTTGCAGTTGTATCAGTTTTTGATTCAGATATATTGTAGATAAATTATCAAATGCATAACATTTTAAAACACTGTGTCTTCTTATATTTTAAAATATTACACATATTAGTGACACCGTGTAGTGTTTGTTTTCTCTGACTTGCTTATTTCACGGACATAATGCCCTCAATGTTCATTCCTGTTTTCAAAAGTGACAGCATTTCCTTCTTTTCCATGATTAAATAATATCCCACTGTGCATATATACCAATCTTCTGTTTCCATTTATTCACTGAATAGGTACACTTAGGCTGTTTCCCTATTTTAGGTTATTTTCACAACTTTGCTATTGTAAATAATCCTGAAATGACCATGTGAGTGCAGATATCTCTTCAATGTCCTGTTTTCCTTTTCTTTATATATCTAGAAGTAGGATTGCTTAAAAATATTGTAGTCAGATTTTTAATTTTTTTTGAACCTTTCTAATGTTTTCATAGTAAATGCCCCAATTTATGTTCTGACGAATAGTGCAGAAAGGGATTTCCTTTTCTTCATATGTTATTTCTCTACTTATTAACTTTTGTCTTTTTGATGCTAGTCATTCTGACAGTATGAAGAGATGGCTCATTGCGATTGCCTCACACGCTTGAGTAGAGATATTAAGTTTCCTTCCTTCCTTCCTTCCTTCCTTCCTTCCTTCCTTCCTTCCTTCCTTCCTTCCTTCCTTCCTTCCTTCCTTCCTTCCTTCCTTCCTTCCTTCCTTCCTTCCTTCCTTCCTTCCTTCCTTCCTTCCTTCCTTCCTTCCTTCCTTCCTTCTTTCAATTCTTTAATTTATTTCTGTCTTTCCATGTTTTAAAGATGTTGCTTCACTATTTCACTTGATTTGTTTCTAATGAGAAGTATGCTCTAATTCTTGTCTTTGTTATTCTATACAAAACTTCTCTTTCTCTTGACTTCTTTTAAGATGTTCTTTATATCACTACTTAATTATGGACTATTTGAATATGACTTTTAATAATATAGTATCATTCATGCTTCTTTTCTGGCATTAGTTAAATTTTGTAGACCTGCTGGTCTGTAGTTTCCATAAAATTTGAAAACTTGGAGCACTATCTCTTCAATCATTTTTCTGCTTTTCCACTTACCCATCTCTTCTCTCAGGGAACTTTGCTTTCATGTCTACTAGACTTTGAAATTGTTTCACAAAATAGCTGATGCTCATTTCTTTTTTCCTTATTCTCTTTTCTTTAATTTTTTTAATTTTAATAATTTTAATAATTACTATGACAACTTATTATTTTGGGTTCTTTGTGACTTCCAGACACTGTTATTTCTGATCTTCTCTAATGAATCTTTCCCCAGGCTTGAAAAGTTTCCCCAACATGCTTACATTAGTACCCCACTGTGTACATAAGAGGAGCCCTCTGCAGCTCTCTGTGTTTATTTTCCATATATTTCTTCCTTCTCTGGTATTCTGCCCTATTGACTTTAATGGTTTATTCCAGACTTGCAGCTTAATCTCTTCAACAAAGAGATTCTCCTAGGCTTTGTCTAGCTTCCTACTTCAGTAATGTGGCTGGAAACTTTTTCAAGGCAATAATCTGGGGACGTTGTATGTTGCATCTCATCCCTGGACTTCATTATTTACTGTCCAGTGGGAAACTATTGTTTCATAGATTTTGTTCACTTTTTGATTGTTTCAGGCAGGAAGGTAAAGCTGATCTTTGTCTTTTCATATTGACCAGAAATAGACATCTTTAGAGTGTGATTATCTGTTTCTTTTTTTTTTTTTAAGTTAAAAAAAAAAAGGCTATAAAAGGGAACTGAGGGTTTTTGTAACTGCAATTTTTTTGGCCTTGGCTTCAACTTTCCTAGAGTGCTGACTGTTTTCACAAGCCAACAAATAGGAATGCAGGCATTCTCTCCCTGCGTTTTCAAATTACTTAGGTAACTACATGGCAAGTAGTTAGTGAATATATTGATTGAGTTAGGTGTCACTGAGAAAATGTCATTAATTTTTAAGAAGACACTTTCTTCTCTACTTTCTTAAACAAAGAATACATTTGTTTTCAGCCTAGCTCTGTGGAAAAAAAGACTAAGTTTTAGAAAGCAGTCGCTAACCTTACCTCTACCCCTTTGAAGGCACTGAAGCTTGTTCTGACAATAAGCCTATATGTATAAAATGACATGGGTAGAAAATAAGTTGAAAATAGAACAACTCATTCTTTTAACTCACCCATAAAAAGGAAGCTAATATTTTTATTCTCAATTGGAACATGAGGAAAGTAAAACTTGAAAAAGTCAAGCAATTATCCCAGTGTAATAACAGATGGAAAGTGACAGTGTCAACCTTGATTCCTGAAGAGAATCTGACTTCAAATTTCTTGGTCTTTCTATTGCATCATGCTGCTTCCAAAAAAATAAATAAAAAACCTTGGTTCAAATCAGATATTTTACTCATATCACTTGAAAAAGACATGAAAATTTTATCAAAAAATGTACTTTTATTGAATAATTATAACTTTTCTTATCAGGGATGATTAATACTCAAAAATCATAGTGAAAGTTATCCTTTAAGTGTTTGGTTATTTGTCATATACAGTGAACCTCATGGAAAAAGATTGTCATGAATTTAGTTATAACCCATGATCCCTAAATATGCCATTCAAGAAATCCCTACAATGTCATTGTTTATATTCATAGAAAGTCCAGCAATGAAAGAAACACTGTCTTGTCATGTGAGTGATTTAACTTGAATAATATGAATTTTTGTGCTGGGGATAAGAATATTTTCAATAATCTCACAATTTAATCAAATGTCAAATCCAGAGGGGAAAGGAAGTGATAACTTCCTTTGAGTTTTGTTTACTCCACATTTTGTATTCAGACTATCTAGTCTAGGGGATTTATGTATAATATCAGATGTTTGGTACAGTAATATCAAAATATAGAAAGCCAGAAATGCATCAACTAGTTAGTAAGTAACTCAGTCACCAAAAATAATTCACTCTGGACTTACCCTACTCTATATCTCTGTAACTTTCTGCTACATTCTGGTAGCCTGTCTTACTTTTCCTTTTACTAACAAAGACCTTGATATTACAATTTCTACGACCAAAAAGAATTTATAGCAAGTATATGCTCTTGATTCCAGCTATATGAACACTAGGACTATATAAATATAACATCAGACATGTTAAAATTCTCTATTTTCAATTATCTCTCTGACAAAGGCTAATCTCTGTTCTTACCCCACCATAACTTTCACCCTTCCCATAAACTTTGCAGCAGGCTGGAATCACAAGCAAACAAATAAAAATAAAATATGAAAAAATACTCTAAAAGAAGGCCACCTACTAAAACCAACAAGCAAATAAATTCCAACAACAGGTGTGTTATCACTAAAAGCAAAACAAAAACAGTATAAAAAATTAGTTCATCAATTCCAAGAATAGACAAATTGCTTCCAGTACTGGTTTATAAACATCATTTTTTTTTGTTCTATTTAAGCTTGTATTAAATAGCAACTCTATGGAAGATACTTATTTTTTATTACAGGGAACAAACTAAATATCTTATTGTGTAACAGGAGAGGCAGATTCTTATATGCATTACAAGCAAAAATAATATATGATGGTGCAAAAATAACAAAAATTATATCTGATGTATGATAACTTTATGGACTTGATAAAAGAATTTGAGTCTGTCATGTAATAATTATTAGATAAATCATTGGCTTGAAATACTATATTAGAATTTTCAGAGGAGCATCTTAAAAATATTAGTGCCTTGGAGGCCTCCCTAGTGGCACAGCGGGTTAAGCAACGCACTATGAAGCAAACCGCAGCCACTGCAGCACAAGTTCGATCCCTGCTACCGGGCAGGGAGAGGACCCACATGGCCTAGCAGACCTCTCCTGCCTCGCCCACTGCTACCCTCAGCAGTGAGTTTCAGTCCATCTACCTGTTCTGTCCCCTACTCTGTCTGGTGAATCCTCTCACCTACCTGTACTCTGCCCTGTACCTCAGCTCTTGTATGCATAAATAAATAAATCTTTAAAAATATATATATTAGTGCCTTGGACTAACAGTTAAACTTTCTGATTCAGTTGATTTAAGGTAAAGCAATTTTATAAAGATTTCACAAGATATGTTAACATGCAGGCAGCAAGAAGGACCAATACATTAAACATTTTGTTGGTCCCTACCAGAAATCAAATGTTCCACATTCTCAACACCTGGCACCTGATTCCTTTAAAGGTAATCATAGTCTGATTGGCATTCTTATACATTTATTTAAATTTATAACCAGTTGAATGACTAGACTATTATGAACTTTATGGGAGAATACACATGGAATAACACAAGACTCTTCTAAAATGATATGATTAAAGTAAAAAAGGAGAAATTCATCACATTTGTGGATCATCTCAGACTAGCAGGAAGATATCATATTTGGAACAATTTAAATCCAAATTCAGAAATACTAGAACATACTAGAAAAAAGGATAAATATTTAATAGATCAACTAGATCTAAGCACAGGACTGAGATCATATACTTGAATGCCAACAATCTACTACATAATTGCATGACAGATAAGTAATAGATCAACAAATATTAAAGAATCAATGGTGAATTCACTTAATGCCAACTAAGAGTTGAGAACCTGAAAAATTATATGAAATCATAGCCTGAATTAATAGAATTCTAAAATTTTGAAATTAATGATTATCTCTCTTTCACTCTCCACTAAAGTTAGACCAAGGTCTTATATTTATTCCCTTACTTTTGAAAAAAGATATAGTAAATGTTAGAAAATTCACTGTAAATGAACCAAACTGCACAAAGATTTACACTTAATTTGTACGGCAAGTGTGGAAGAAAGTGGCGTTGAAATGTAAAAAAATTCTTTAGTCTGAAAATACCAGAATGCTCAACTAAAAGAGGCTTAAATAATTATGGTGGACTGAATGTGTCTCCTGAAATCCATATGTCAAAAATAGAAAGATCTTCCTTGCTCACGAATTGAAGAAATTAATATTGCTAAAGTTCCCATACTACCAAAAGCAATCAAAGAGTCAATGCATCCCTATCAATATTCCAATGGTATTTTTCACAGAAATAGAACAAACAGTCCTAAAATTTGTATGGAACCACAAAAGACCTCACATCTGTTAGAATGGCTATTATCAAAAGGACAAAAAATAGCAAATGTTGGCAAGGAAACGGATTCTCCTCTAGCGCCTTCAGAAAGACCACATTCCTGCTGACCCATTTGGGGTTCTGACCTCAAGAACTGTAGAAATTTTTGTTGTTTTCAGCCACTATTTTTGTTGTAATTTGTAAAGCAGGAATTAGAAACGAACAGAAAAAAAAGGTAATACAAAGAAAATTTTCAGTTACCAATTTCCTTGACCTATTTCGGTCTCACCAGCACTGTAGTATATGTAAAGCACATGTTAAGCACAGTAGCAGTGTTACATGTTAAAAAACACACTTATGTGTTTGTTAGATTTATTTTTGAAAGTATGGAGTGTATAGGTAACAATGATTTTTTTAAAAGATTTTATTTATTTATGCATACAAGATCTGGGGTACAGGTCAGAGTCCAGGGAGGTGAGATGATTCACCACAGACAGAGCGGGGAGCAGAACAGGCAGATTAACAGAAGTACACTGCTGAGGGAGCAGTGGGCGAGGCAGGAGAGGTCTGCTAGACCATGTGGGTCCCCTCCTTGGCCGGCAGCAGGGATTGAACTTGTGCTGCAGTGGCTATGGTTTGCTTCATAGTGTGCGGCTTAACTCACTGCGCCACCAGGGAGGCCCCAACAATGATATTTTTAATTGAGGTATAATTGACATGATAACAGTTTTAAATAGACAACACATGATTCAATATTTGCATATATTAAGAGATGGTCATTACATTAAATGGTTATCACAGTTATATCTGTCACCATCCATAGTTAAAAACTTGCTATTGTGTATGTGATAAGAACGTTTAACATTTTCTCTTAGGAAATTTCAAATACATAACACGGTATCATGCTGTACATTTGTGTCCCCGTGACTTATTTTATAACTGGAAGTTTTTTCCCTTTTTAACCTCTGCACCTACTTTGACAACACCCCACGCTTTCCACCTCCAACAAGCACTGATCTGTTCTCTGTATCTATGCGTTTACTTTTCTGTTTGGTTTTATGTTTTTAATATCCCACTTATAAGTGAAATCAAATGGTATTTATCTTTCTCTGTCTGACTAATTTCATTTAGCATAGCGCTCTCAAGTTTGATCCATGTTTTTGTGTAATATTCCCTTGTATAGATAGGCCCTATTTCTTTATCTGTTCATCTGTTGATGGACACTTAGATTGTTTCCATATCTTGGCTATTGTAAATTATGCTGCAATGAACATAAGATGTTGATCATCTTTTTGAGTTAGTATTTCATTTTTTTAGATAAATATACAGATGTTGAATCACTTGATTATAGAGTAGTTCTACTTCTAATTTTTTGAAGTACCTCCATACTGTTTCTCATAGTGGCTGTAAAATTTACATTCCTATCAATAGTGCAAAAGTGTTTCTTTTTCTTTACATGCTAACCAGCACATTTTAATCCCCATTTTGCTAGGTATGAAGTGATAAGTCACTGTGGTTCTGATTTTTATTTTTCTGATGATTAATTTGTTGATCTCTTTGCATTTACTTGTTGGTATTCACAGATTCTAAAAACAGACAGACAGTGGTGTTTACCTAAATATATCTAGAATAGGTTTGTTTGTACGCAAATGTGTGTGCACATGTTCAGCTTCAGCTGGAGAAACAGAGATTTTTTTAAATAAAAACTTACCAGATTGTAAGAAATACCTGTATCTAAGAAATAAATTGTTCAAATATACTTTTTAGCCTCTAATATTGATTAAACTTCACAATATTGCCTTATGCTTATGTGTAAATAGCTATTCTATCATGAATTATTCTGGCAACCTTCAAAATTTAGTTAAAGATAACAAATTTCTTCTGGAAATGAATGAAAAATTGACATTCTAAACAAAGTATCTTCTAGTTGGAATTTAAAAGTGCAAACTTTTATTTGGCAAGTGAACTCTATAAACTTCAATTTAATTTTCAAAGTTTTCTTTGCTAAGGAACCCCTCCATTTTTAATTGTGACGAAAAGAATTTCAGAGGCCAGAAAATAACAGAATTTCCTTTTGAAGTATAGAGAGGAATATTTTATTATTTGTGTTTTAATATCTACATTTTAACTAGATTTTGAAAGAAACGGTGATAGCTGCTTCTGATGCAAAAACACCATTTATTTCTACTGAGATAATTTGAAAACCGCTGAACTAGTTATCACCAAACTTTCAATGTAATTTGTCACCAGTGCTGGAGTAAAAATGATTGTAACCTTCACATTCTTAAGATTGCATATGTGGGTGTGTTTAAATGCATATAATTCTAATAGAATTATACAATTCTACAATTATAGAATTATATTATAATTATAGAATTATAGAATTATAGAATTTATATGTAGAAGAGCTTTCACTTGGCAAGTAATTTGATGTATGTCAAGACTTCTGATTGAGTGAGTCAATCTTTAGAACAAATAGTCATGTTAGCATCTGAGAAGGAAGCATTCCGAAATCTCAGTTATAACCATCTACTGTCCAAATGCCACCTTTCCTTTTTTTCACCTTATTACAGCTGGTTTGCTGAACAGGCCATTGACCCTACCTCCTTTTCAGCATTCATGTTCTCTCTTTCCTCAGCACCTAGATAAATTCTGTGATCTCTCTGAGCTACCTGACCCTACCCAGCTTCATCTTGGTTGCTATAGTGCACCTCCAGAACCCCGTCGGGGCAGAAGCACTCATTTGCTCAGCTAAGACTGCTGAGCTCACGACTGAGTCCCTCTCCAGGAGTGCCCAGGAGCCAGCTAAGCTGCTGGCTCACAACCGAGTCCCTCTCCCAGGATAGCCCTTCAACAATGGGAATTGACAAGATTATTATATTATTTTATATTTATATATATTACTCTTCACCCAAAACATCTTACATCTAGTGGTTGGTTGCTATAAGGATACAAGAGCTGAGGTTTTCATTTTCCTCAGACTACTCTGAAGGACCATCCTCATTCTCCCAGTGGGATCAGCTGAGGCTGCTCTGCTATACCACATTCAAGTCAGCATCTCCTCCTGCCTGATCCTGTTCCCTGCACTCTCATGCACGGTTATTGCCCTGATTTCTGCCTTATAAAACACATGCAGACTAATCTCCATCTTCTAGTCTATTCAGCATGAAAGGAGATGTAAATAGTTAGTCCAAGGAGTGAGCTATTTGTACCTGACTTTTAATTTCTTTTATTATTTGGTGGGAAACACTGTACTGCTTTTGTCATCTGTAGCGGCAGGATGGAGGCACGGGAGGCAGGTTCAGGATGGTTCTGGGCAGACGGGTCAAGGAAGGAGAGTCTTGGAGCCTCGGTGGCTTTTCATACTTTATTTAGTAGAGGTGGCCAGGTACATGGCAGGCAGGGGTGCTGGGGGGCTGAGAGGCTGGCAGCCCTCCCAGCCCCCAGCACATCTCACCCTCTCGGCTGCTTCTTCTCCCTCTCCTCTGCTGCTATTGGTTCTGTTGGTTCTCTCGGTTCTGTCTGTTGGTCCTCACAGTTCTCACAGTTCTGGCGTCCTCATGACGCTGCCCATTCAAGCCTGTGTCCAACACAGGTGCGCCCACTTGCGCATGCCCACCCTGGAATGCTCACAGCACCATAGGTGTCCATCATCAGTGGTGGGAGGGTGGAAATACCTTATCAACCTTTACCCTACATCATCCCTGAAGCATCTTTTAGGAGATGAGGTTCTCAAATACTGCTCTATTGGAAAGCCCTGCTTTAGAATCAGATGTGCTGAATTTGAACCTAGACAGTTGTTAGTCACTGCATGGCTTTGGCACACCCATGTGGGCTCTCTGTGGTATAGTTTCCTAAACAAAATAGAACACTTCTTCCCAAAGTCCATTTGGATTCCAAGATGCCCTGATTTACGAGGCAGTATTGTCTGTGCTTCCCAGGCAATAGATCCATGGACTCTTGTCGGCCTGACCTGTTTCCTGGTTGTCTGTCAGTAGAATTCTCTTACCATAGATGGTTCTTTCATAGGTATCTCATGCCAGGACTGCCCTGGAAAGGAAATTAGATGTGACTTCAAGTCAGGACCTTCCCACTGCCATGGGAAAGGAAAAACATATAAAGTAAAAGCACTAGTATTTTTTTCTGAAAGTTCTTTCAGATAATTGTAGGGTAAAGGTTGATCAGGTATTTCCATCCTCTCACCACTGATGATGGACACCTGTGGTGCTGTGAGCATTCCAGGGTGGGCATGAGCAAGTGGGCGCACCTGAGTTGGGACACGGGCATAAATGGGCGGCGTCATGAGGACACCAGAGCTGCGAGGACCAACAGACAGAACCGACAGGACGAAGGAGCAGCAGCAGCAGCAGCAGAGACAGAAGAAAGCAGTCAAGAGGGTGAGATATGCCGGCCCCCCTGACTGCCATGTACCTGGCCACCTCTACTAAATAAAGTATGAAAAGCCACTGAGGACTCCAAGACTCTCCTTCCTTGACCCGTCTGCCCAGAACCATCCTGAACACTGCCTCCTGTGCCGCCTTCCTGCCGCTACAATAGTCTTAGTCCATTTTGATTGCTACAACATAACAAACCATGATTGACTGAAGGGATTATAAAAACAGACTTATGAACTTATTTTTCACAGGTTTGGAGCTTGGGAATGTCAAGATGAAAGGGTGGCAGGCCAGGAGGCCTGTTTCTTAGTTCACAGATGGCCCCCTTCTCACTGTGTCCTCACATCATAGAATTGTCAGGTAACTCTCAGGAGGTTATTTAATAAGGACACTGATTCTGTCCATGAAGATTGTGTCCTTAATACCCAGTCACCTAGCAGAGACCCTAATTCCTAATAGCATCACATTGTGGAACTAAATTTTAAAGTATGCATTTCTAGGGAGATAAAAGCATGCGGCCTATCAGTCTATACACATGTGGTATCCATTCTCAGTAAATGTCAATTGCTTCTTTCCAGAGTTTATTTTTAACTTTCTTGTCTGTCACCTGCTTGTTCCAAGTCACCATAATTTCTCCATTTGACTATTGCAATAACTCCCTAATTGGTCTCCCTGATCCCATACTCTTCCTTTCTTATAGACTATTCTCGATACAACATCCAGACTAATTTTTTATAAGGTTTAATGTGCTGTTCTTTTGTTCATTACCTTGCAATGAATGGCTCATTACTTATTCAAAGTAGAGTTCGAAGTCTTTCAAATGGTGTGTTTGCCCAATACAACCTGGAACCCCCTTCATTCTCAGAAGTTTCTTCTCATTTTATTTAGCCCCACTGTCCTTAGCCATCTGTATATCCCAGATCTTCAGTATCCCAGATACTGTTTCTTCCTCGGCCTACTATGCTTCCCTATATATCTGCTTTGATTTTTTCCCCTCATCTTCTACAACTTTAACCCAAATGCCACCTACTCAGTATGACTTTCCTAGCCACCCTATTAAAAAAACACCACCGGTTCCTTCCTAAACACAAGCATTCTCTTTCTTCCCTCCATCATTTTAGTCCATAGCACTCTCCACCTTCTAACATACTATAATTTAACTAATGTGTTATATAGTGTCTGGTCTCCGCTGACTAGACCAAAGTTCCATAAGGACAGAAATTTATTGTTGATTTTCTCACTGTTTGCATTCCAAACTCCAGAATAGCAGATAGCACTTAGCAAATATTCATTTAATGAATCAATCAAGGAGTTGATGAATGAATGAATGTAGGTGCTATAGAAGAAAACACCTGAGAAAATAAAATGGGAAATTTGAGTAAGTTAAAGAAAGGAGTCAGGTACAGTGGGATGTTGCTATCATGCCCACATCCAAATAAGCAGGGAAGAAATCAGATGCCAGACTACTAAGAAATATTTCTGAGCTGTAAGACAAAGCTGCCCAACAATAGTCATTGCCTTCAATTGATGGACTGAGCCAATCACATTTGGCTAAGTAGAAAATAAAACAGCCTAGAAGGTAAATGTCCATACCTATCCCTCCCTTTGATCTAATATAGCAAGCTGATGACTCCCATTGCCAGATCCAACTTCAAGTCAGAAAATAAGGAGCATATAAATAGAGTCCTGAGTACCAGTACCCAAGCAAAATGGGTTAGGAGAGGTTGGAGAATGAGATTGAAAAGAAAATTGGAAAGCATCCTACATATCGTCTTTCACCTTGTTACTTACTTAGTTATGGGATAGCATGAAATACCTATTTTGAAATTAGCATTCTTTTGCTACAGGAGATAAATTTCATTTATGCTAAAAATTTTATAACTAACTTTTTTTCCCATTGCATCATGTCTTTCCCTTAAACCAAAAATATTCAATCCTTGGATGGTTTGGTTTTTTTTTTTTTTTACTTTAAATCACTACAGTTCAGATTGTTTTCCACAAATCAAACACTAACCTTTAAAGAGAATGTCTAAAGGCTACAGTCTTTGGCCTATTCTATTTAGGTGACTAGGAAGAAATAGCATTGAAATTTGCTGAAGGCATCTTTGGAGAATTTTTGAAATGAGTCTATTTTTTTAAACAAATGGAAGCAAAGTAAAAGAAAAGGAACTGAAGCAACGGCCCTGCTGTGGAAAGATAAAACTCAGCCCTGACTAAAAATAGCATCTTTAACTGCTGATGAGAAAGAGAACATCTGGCAGAAGGAAAAGATTTATCAGGTGATACTTTTCAGAAGGTGCCTAAAACATTTAGGACATCATAAACATACAAAATGATGATACCACTAAGAAGCTGTAGCAGAGAACCGGAAAAGGTTTAGCTGTACTCTAATGTCTATGGTGAATTAGCTCTCTGTCCTGTAGGGAAAAGGCTTTGAAGGCCTCCCCTGACTTCTTTGAGCCTTTCCTTCAAGGGGGTTAGAAGAGAGGGAGACATACACACACATACAGAGAGAGAGAGAGAGAGAGAGAGAGAGAGAGGGAGAGTGGTGACTCAATAAGGAGGTTATGTTCAGAGGAATTAGTAACTAGAAGGACTTCAGTTCAACTTTGGAAGCTCATTGTGAGTTTTGTAGAACTAAGTAGTGTTTGGTGGGATACAGAACTGAGTAATGATAATAGGGAAATTACAGTGATTTTGCCTGGGGGCTCTTGAATATGGTTGTACTACCCTAAGGCAAGCATTTGCCTTGGAAAGGCTGAGAGGTTTGCTCTGAATTTTGTCTCTCTGCACTCTGCACTCTTACTTCCTTATGACCTGAGCTCTTGGACTTTGTAACTTAGTTCTCTTTTCTCCTATTTCTAGCTCACAGTTCAAACATGACACTATTGCCCCATCCTTATGTCTGTAGGTTCTCTCAGCAAAGAATTTGTGCTCAGTGTTATGGTTGATATTCATTCAACAAATGTTTGCAAATTTCTGGTAAATCCCACTGTCCAGTCACTTGGTCACTTTTCATCCTTTCTGTGAACACTTCGGTATCACTAAATTAGTGACCTACCACATTGTCCATCTCCATCTCAGTAAATCTTAACTGTAAATGACAATAAAATTTACCTTTCTCACTTCTATTTAGCCTCAGGACACACTCAGAACTCTATTTTCTCCCTCCACATGCAGCCCAGACCCCTGCTTATAGATATCCGAGCCTTTAATCAGGTTTATCTAACTTACTTCATACTCTACCCCATCTCTTCCCCTCATCATTATCTATAAAACTAGGTGATAATACAAAACACACTTAGAACAATTTTGGGAAACTATGAATTGTTTTTGTTCCTGTGAGTCATGCCTTTGTCTATAGAAACAAATACCTATGCCAAGACCCTACTCCACTAATGATCACATCTGATCTTTATAACAACTCTGAACAGTAGGTATTGTTCTCTCCACACCAAAGGTGAAAACCTTAAGATTCAGATGAGTTACTAATCCAAGTGGAAGGAGCATATACTAAAACACTTTATTTAATTAACAGAATATTTATGAATCCTCGTTGTGCATTAGAATTATTCATAACGATGTTTCTCGTTATTTACTATACACAGATCACTTGAAAACCACAAGTTATGATTTAATAGCTCTAGATCTACCAAAGCTGGTGGTAGTCAAGTGATATAGAAAGGACTTAGAGTTCTCTTAAATATTTTTTTGTTTTTTTTTAAAGATTTATTTATTTATGCATACAAGCTGGGTACAGGTCAGAGAAGCAGAGGGTGAGAGGATTCACCAGAGACAGAGTGGGAAACAGAACGGGCAAATAAATTGAAATACACTGCTGAGGGGAACAGTGGGCCAGGCAGGAGTGGTCTGCTGCGCCATGTGGGTCACCTCCCTGGCCGGGGATTGAACTCGCCCTGCTGTGCCACAGATGCTTCACAGTGCAGTGCTCAACCCTCTGTGCCACCAGGGAGGCTCCTCTTAAAAATGTTTTTGCCAGATTCCACCAAACAAATCTTTGAAGAAAGTGAAAAAATGTCTCTAGTTTATCTCTTTTAAATCGCTGAATAGTATTATATTGTGTACCACAAAAAGATGTACCACATCTTTTTGATCCAGTCATCTATATGTGATCATTTGGGTTGTTTCCAGGTCTTACCAATTATAAATAGTGCTGCAATTAGCATAGGGGTACAGGTATTCTTTTGAAATGGTGTTTTTGTGTCCTTTGGGTAGAGCACTAGGAGCAGTATTACAGGGTCATATGATAGCTCTGTTTAGGGTTTTTTTTTTGAGATTTATTTATTTATGCATACAAGATTTGGGGTACAGGCCAGAGGTGTGGGGGGGGTGAGAGGATTCACATCAGAGAGCGAGGAGCAGAACAGGCAGATCAACTGAAGTACACTGCTGAGGGGAGCAGCGGGCACAGCAGGAGAGGCCTGCCGCACCATGTGGGTCACCTCCCTGGCCAGCAGCAGGGATCGAACTCGTGCTGCAGTGGCTGCGGTTTGCTTCATAGTGCGTTGCTTAACCCACTGCGCCACCAGGGAGGCCCAATAGCTCTATTTTTATTAGACTTAGGGACGTCCATACTTCCACAGTGATTGGATTGACTTGCATTCCCACCAGCAGTGTAGTAGAGTTCCTTTTTCTCCACATTTGTAGAAACATAGATGGAACTAGAAGGAATAATACTCAGTGAAATAAGTCAAAAGGCAAGAGAAAAATATCAGATGGTTTCACTACTAGGACAAATATAAAGAAACAACTAACAAAAAATAGATGAGTGGATAGGGAAGCTGTGGTACATATACACGATGGAATACTACTCAGCAATCAGAAATGAAAAACTAGACTCATTTATGGGAACATGGATGGA
>JAGFMF010011796.1:1556891-1619375 GCA_019455555.1 Galemys pyrenaicus | reverse complement strand
GCACTGGTGAGATGGTGATGGGGAATACATGGGGATTACAATTAATGGCAAGTATATGTAAATTTTAAAATATTTTAATAAAAAAATAAAAAAACAAAAAAAAAACAAAAAACAGAGCTCAAGGAAAAGGACAACAATCAAAAAAATAAATACAACAAGAACCAAAAGACAAAGACAGTTCAAAGGCATCATAAGGTAGGGGTAGGGGAGGGATCGAGATGAGGGCAGAAAGAGCACAAGGGACTGGAGTGATGGTGCACTGGGGAAAGAGTGGTGGGAACTCCATGGGGACTACAATTGATATCAAATATGTATAAATAAATAAATTTAATTAATAAAAAAAGAAAGTGAACGAAGCAACTCACTTGGAAATGCTTCAAAATTTAGAAGGATGAATACATATGTGATAAAGCAAGACTATAGAAAAGTGAAAATTCTAGAAGCTGGGTAATTAATATAGGACTGTTCACTCAAGTTCTGTGTGTTTAAAATTTTTCACAATAAAATATTACAAAAATAGATTAAGTAGAAAACCTGAAACTTTTCTCATAGAGTATATAACAACTACACCACTTTTCTCCTATAAAATAAACCCACTTATTGTATATTTAAATATGTTATATTTTATTTTTTTCTATAGTTTTATCTATCATATTTCACTGATATTCTCTTCAAATCTTTGACATAACTGCAGAGCATAAAATTTGGGGTCAAGGAAACAGTGATGTAACCAGTGATGCTGACTACCACTAACGTATGGATTATCACCTGGTTCAAAAAATGCACCAAAACCATAAATACAACTCATAGAAGATAAATCTCAGAGAAACTAGAGTTTACAGTTTGTTATGGTTTGAGATCATCTCTGCTTGTGTCATTTTAATGACTAGTTAATATATAAGATTTATCGAGGAAGGGGAAAAAAAGGAATAGACAAGCAGAAACAAGAATGTGAGAGTCTGTACAGTCTTAAGATAAGAATAATATAATACCAGTTCCTGAGTTTTTAGTTTCCTATTCCGCATATTTCACTATCCCAGTGAAACCTAGTGCTCTTGGTTCTAGTCTGTGAGTGGCCTAAGATTTCCTGCCAACTCCTTTCATGTCACTCCCCCTCACTTGAACTAGATCGATGGCTCTCTGTCAGTCAGCATAGACAGTAACATGCTTTTGTAACACATGTACAAATATCCTATTGGTTTACAAACCAAAATCTCTACTTCTCACCCATGTTATTCATGGTTGATAATAACAGATGTATCTATTCCTCACTGAGCTTAAGTTAGCTGGACTCTGTTCAATAGCATCTGTGGTTTGGGTTACAGGAATCTTCTTTTCGAAACACACCAGTGATCAATTATATGCTAAGCTATCTTGATCAGTTTCATGAAGCCACTTCATCCAAGCCCCACTTTTCATTTCTGCTCCCATTTCACATGACCTATCTGGCTTTAACATTGCAGGGGCATTGAATGTTTCCCAATAAAACAATAATATTTTTTCATTTAAAAAAAGCATTAAATGATAGATATGGGATAGCAAATAGCTGGTATATAATTGATAATAAGTTAGTGAGAAATTGTCATTGTGAAGATCTTTGCTCATTGAAGGTCTTTCTCAGTGTGATCATGGTTTTTATTCACTCATACATCAGAGAAATAGTGTCTGCTAAATGCCAGGCAGGGTGTTAAATGTCAGAAATAAAACAAAGAACAAGATAGACACAGATCCTACACACATTGTGCAGAGAAAATAATGGACAATAAAGACCAACAAATAGGTCATTCCAGTGCCTATTACAATGCCTATGTAAGGCAAGTACTATGTACTTGAAAACACAGGAGGTGAATCTAGTTTAAATCTAGGACACACAAAATGTCTCTTAGTGGCAACAGCAGAAAATAGATAAAGGAGAAGGAGTTAACCAGACAAAGGGCAAGAAACAAGGAGAATTTTCTAGATAGATGGGCCAGTAAGTCACAACTTTGATGTGAAGAGATCATGGAACTTTCAGAGAACTACAAGAAGGAAGAAGAAGTGGAGTAAGCAGTTGTTCTGTGCACTGCAAAAGTTAGACTTTATCCTAAGTGATGAGGAACTATTTAAGAGTTTACACAGGAAAGGAACTTCAGCAAAACTGTGTTTTAAAAAGGTCTCTGAGATTGTAATAAGTTTCTAGAGACTAAAGCCTATTCCTAAAGTCATGTATTTATCAACCAGTCCTTACTTCCTATGTGAAAATACACATACACACACATATGCTTATTAAACAAAAAAGAACAGATCCATTGTTTCAACTAAACTATGTGTTTTCTCCATTTTTCATCCTAACTATTTTGTATGTGACAAGCAGTAGTATAGTGTGCTGAATTAGGAACAAATAGAGTGAAAAAGGAAATCAGACAGTCTCTAGGCCCAGCTCTATCACTTCCTCAAAGTGTATTTGGAGGCAAGTCATTTAATTAAAATGAAAAATGGTGGCAACAGGTTAATTTAAGGGATTTGAAATATATAAACCTATTTAATATAGGTAACAATATTGGGAAGTTTTGAATGCCACCAGAAAACAATCTGTGCATTAGTATAGTGTGTTGTAATATCCTTCTACCTTGTGGAGAGGTGATAGCAACAATCTCTTGGCAAGTAAAGACAGTTGGTGTTACTTTTGAGATATGATTCAGACATATTAATTGGAATTTTTCTTCAGTTAAGTGGAGAAAGAGTAAAATAAGGGACTTTGGGAAATTTGATTAGCCTAACCCAGGCACCATTTCTGTTTACTGAACTTAGTCCATTTACGCACATTGTCCTTTCCTAGTTTGGGTTGGATATTCCAATTTGCATTTGAAATTCAAAATGTCAGGCCTAATACTCCTGCTGGATCTCTGAGGGCATGACATGGCCTTTATAACTAAATGTTAAAACATAACTTGATGTGTGATAGTTGCAATTCCATTTTCCAATCCTTGGTGCTGTCAAAGGCACTATGTGATATGCTGTCAAGCCAGGTTGGTCAAGTCGCACAGAATATATCTCCTTTCTAGATATTATGCTTGGAATAAGGAGCATATCATAGACACTCTGTCACCCAGTATACCAACATCCGGAATTCATTTTTATTTTTCTTCCTTTAAATAAACGGATCACAGAAACCCTACTGAAGGACCTGAAAGTCAAGCAAATACAGAAATTGCTAAAACTCATTTTTTAATTTCCCTGTTGAACGACTCATGTGTTTTTCAGGTGATGAAAGAGCACAAAGGAAATTTGTCCTGCAACTAACTAGATACATGCATTTGTCAAGGATGGCCTTCCATAGTCAGCAGTGATCTCAGGTAGGAACAGAAAGGTATTAAATAGTCAAGAAGGAACACAGCTTAAGAATTCAAAACAAATATAAATAGCTATCAAATGACTTTGTGTAAAATATGACCAAAAATCTGGACCCAAATTGTTGTTCAATTCAAAAAACTAGCTAACATGGAGATAATGAAAAAGCCACCTAAAAATATTTTTGGTAACATATCAATGAATGATGGATCTTGATGAAATAAAAACCATATTAGAAGTTATGACATATCGGGCCTCCCCTGGAGGCGCAGTGGGTTAAGCAACGCACTACGAAGCAAATCGCAGCCACTGCAGCACGAGTTCGATCCCTGCTGCCGGCCAGGGAGGGGACCCACATGGTGCGGCAGACCTCTCCTGCTGTGCCCGCTGCTCCCCTCAGCAGTGTGCTTCTGTTGATCTGCCTGTTCTGCTCCCTGCTCTCTGTGGTGAATCCTCGCACCCCCCCACACCTCTGGCCTGTGCCCCAGTGCTTGTGTGTATAAATAAATAAATCTTAAAAAAATAAATAAATAAAGTTGGAGATATCCTTTAAAAAAAAATTAAAAAAAAAAAGAAGTTATGACATATCATAAATGAAATAACACTAAGGGGTTGAGAGATTGCATATTATCCTGACCTTGTTAATAAAGTTTAAGTAAATACTGAAAATTTAGGAAGATGAAAATTAAAATATGGAGAATTTTTCCTACTGTTAATGGAGGAATTTGTTGGAAACCAACTGTCATCTGACAAAAACTAGAAGATCTTGACTTTTTTTATAATTGTAAATTATAAAATGGTATTATGGTATTATTAGGAGAGCCAGGATTTCATTGAAGGCTTGGAATTAGAGAGAAGGCTATGGCAACAAATGTTCTTTTCCTGGATTTTTCATGGATCTATTATTTAAAGATTTATTTATTTATGCATACAAAGGCTAGGGTACAGGCCAGAGTCCAGGGAGGTGAGAGGATTCACCAGAGACAGAGCTGGGAACCGAACAGGCAGACTGACTGAAACACACTGCTGAGAGGAGCAGTGGGTGAGGCAGGAGAGGTCTGCTATGCCATGTGGGTCCCCTCCCTGGTCAGTGGCAGGGATCGAACTCATGCTACAGTGGCTGCGGTTTGCTTCATAGTGTGTTGCTTAACCCACTGCGCCATCAGGGAGACCCTTTTTTTATGGATCTAGACCAAAAAGAAAAAGTAGTTAAGGAGAAATCAGTGACCAGGAAATTAGGGCCCACCAATTACCAATCCCCTGATAAACGTCTTATATTATCAGTGAAGACCCAACAGAACTGCATCTTATGAGTACATACAAAAATAGAATATATGTCACAAATTTAAACCCCAATCTTTAAATAGCTCAGTTCTGCAAAATACAAAATATAATCTCAAATTTTCAATTAGAAAGAAGAAGCTTGAAATAATCATATTTTTGTTACAAAAATTATTTTTAAAATTCTGTATTCCAATTACAGTAAAATGGATGTATTTCCTTTGTAACCTAAAATTAAAAAAAAAGTCAAACAGGGGCCTCCCTGGTGGCTCAAGGGGTTAAGCACCACATTATGAAGCATCTGCAGTCACTGCCCCACAAGTTTGATCCCTGGCCAGGGAGGGGACCCACATGGCACAGCAGACCTCTCCTGCCTCGCCCGCTACTCCCCTCAGCAGTGTGTTTCAGTCAATCTGCCTGTTCTGTTCCCCACTCTGTCTCTGGTGATCCTCTCACCCCCCACATCTCTGACCTGTACCCCAGTTCTTGTATGCATACATAAATCTATTTTTAAAAAAGGCAGACACCTTAAATTTTTAAAAAGATACAGAAAGAATATAACAGTAATCAAAAGATAACAAGAATAGATCAGCAATATAAAAAGGAAGACTTTAGAGCAATGATAGTCTGTGGAACTGTAAATAATAAATTTAATGATTAAAGTAGCAATTACCCAGAGGATAGATTTTTCATGGAGGCAGGATAGTAAATTGAGCTTTGAGCCCCTGTCAAGCTTTTACAAGAGTTCATAAATTTATAATTTGTTAAACTTTTGTGTCTATAATTATCAGTTTATGATTTGTCTCCCTATTTTAACTTTTCTAAGGGTAGAAGTTATAGATTCTAAGAGTAGCCTCTAGTCTATATTGTGTATCCAAGATATGACAGATTCATAGACAGAGTAGGAGCTCAATAAGTAATTTTAAATTGAATAGATGTGCTGAGTGGTTGGATGTGTAGGTGGATGGATGGATACATCACCAACTGGGTCACAGAAAAGCACTATAATTTGTTTACATGACAAATAAGACTCATTGTGGACAATGATTATATAGCTTGCAGATTTTTAAACTCTAATTATAGATTGTAATAATGTAATAAGTAAATACCAGAGACATGTGAGTTATCAAACTAAAGCAATAGGTTCTCATAATTACAATTCTGTTTAATGAGTATCACAGATTAGAACCTTTCTCAAACCTTATTTGAC
This sequence comes from Galemys pyrenaicus, assembly GCA_019455555.1. Taxonomy (NCBI): domain Eukaryota; kingdom Metazoa; phylum Chordata; class Mammalia; order Eulipotyphla; family Talpidae; genus Galemys; species Galemys pyrenaicus. The sequence continues at coordinate 1,613,554 of JAGFMF010011796.1, read as the reverse complement.
TTGCCCCCTCACCCTCCTGTTCTTTATCTTGTTACGTGTTCTTTATATATCTTATTTAGGATCTTTATAGGAAAACAGGTTGTTAGAAGAGAAAATGTGAACATTCCTGGGTCCTCTAGTGCAGGAAGTGTGGAAATGTCATCAATGATCCATAGTCCTTGAGCGTTACTTCAGCTAATCACATTTTTTAAAATTCTTTTTCACTGTCTTCTGTTCCCTCTTATTTATTGTATTATTTAGACCTCAGCTAGTTGAATAAGAAGGTAGTCAAATGCAAATGTTACATAAAATTGAGTCTCTGTTTCAGACGAAATCATGGTCTCCTAATTCAGTCATTTCCTATGATTTTTCTAACCATGTTTCTAATTACCTCTTCTTAATTTATCACATTCATGGTACATGTCACCAAACCAGGTTGTTATGAAGAAAGAAATTCAGGACAATCTTTGAGGAAATCCATCCAGATAACACTGTGTTCTCTAGAACATTTAAAATCTTTAAGCATCTGCTCAGTTTTAGTTTTTGCACAGAAAGTACCTGCTTCTTAGTCATAAATACACTGTACCTTCCTGCAGACCTATAATTGAGTTAGTTTGGTTTCCCTGGCAACCACCACAATTAATTAGAATACTTGAGCATGGTAAGTTTATAGATGCAGAAAATATTTCATGTATAAATAGTGCAATCTGTTTATGCTCAAAGAAATTTTCCCCCTCAGCTGAGAAATGGGGTTATTTTTTTTTCTTTTTATGTGGATTAATCACGTTTTCTTCCCCATAAACTAGCTAAGTCATACTCAAGGATTAATGCTGATTGAACCCTTTGAGCCAGCACTGGCACTCTTTGGTTTCTGGCCTGAGTGGATGTCTCATCCAGCAGTGTGACCACAGTGTGTTACATGACAACACAGATAGAAAGCATTTGCAGTGTCCTCTCAACACACCTATTCTTTTCATAGATAAACATGTGGTACAAAAAATTGTGTCTAAGAATATGTGTAATAAAATTTGTTTCTCATTCTGATAAGCTTTGCACAAAACCAAAAGGAGCTCATCAATTGTTATTATACCAGCACAAATAATTTTCAGCATGTATGTGTAAATCTTGTGCATCCAGCCTGGGGCAAAAGGAAAGAAAATGGTAGAGCAGAAAAAGCATGAAATGATAATAAGGTTTTCTTTCATTTAACCAACTGTTTATTTTAGAGAAATGCATTTCTTCATTGTTAAGAAAGAGTAATATATTACTATTTAGTATTTTAGAGTTGCTAGTAGTTCTAATAATTACTCATAAAATAATAATATGAAGTCTTCTCTGTTCAGTCTATCTAGAATATACTCTCTAGTCCCATTTCCTTCTAAGCTACAGGTACACATTAACTGAAGATATTCAAATTCTTCCTCTCTTGGCTAAGTATATTATAGCCCTAAGAAATAAAAGGGATTTTTTAATCTATTGTCTCAACAATTTACGTAATGGACCTACCACAAAGAATTTAGGAATTGTTAATCCAATGGTTAATCCAAAGTGATTTCTGGTCACTTTCAATTTCACCATTCTCCTCTTGTGTTAATAATCATTTTTTTCCTTTTCATATGAGTATCTCGTAAAAAAAAATGTAGTTCAGTTTTATTAAATTCCAATGTTTGTTGTTCTGAGACCTCCTGTGCAATTCACAAATCTTATGTGCAATTCAGGATGCTAACTTGATGGGGCTTCCCTTCATGTAAGCTAGATTTAGTTGTAAAATCTAACTATCATATTTTAAACTAAAAATTCATTCATAATATTTAAAATACTAATATAGTTGTGTCAACATTGTTGGTATTTCTTGGTTATAACATCAGGTTGATTTTCTATTTTTCATAGATACTCAATTTTAGGGTTATCATTTAATTTTATTTTTGCTAAGAACATAGAAAGTTCTGAAGGATAACTTTATTAATTATTGTCAACACCCAGAACTGTACCAAATATGAAATATTTTGTCTTCTTCCCATCCTTTCTTCCTTCTTCCTTTCCTCACTCCCTCCTTTCCACTATTGTGTCTTCACAGGAACTATTTTTCTTATTCTCTCCCCTTCAACACATCTCAAATTTACTATTCTCTGCCCCACTTCACCAGGACTCTAGCTCAACTTTAGCATCAATTATAGCAATTTAGCTCTTATGACTGGCAAGATCTCCCAAAGTGATGGTTCAAGCATTTCTGGAAGAGTAGATTTGGAATTAATAGGAGGTGAGGCACTTAATAAAATGCCTCAAGAGCCTATCATATCAGTTTTGTATTTATAAATCTCTGGAGATGTTAGACATACATTCAATGTGGGCATAAAGGCATTTTTGAGAACTTTATGTAGAATCAACAAATCTAAGTGTCCTAAGGATACTGTCTTATTTAGCTCTAAACTTCTAGCACCAAAAATAGACCTGGAAGATACTAAGGGATCTAGATGTTTGTTTGGTTGAAATTCTAACATTTAAAAACATTTATTTCTAGGAAATTTAAAAACATGCTTAGAGAATTAATCTGTTGAATTAATATGACCAATGTGTTTTTGCTAAATTCTATGGAGTTCAGTTTGTTTCAACAAATTTAGTCAAAAAGAAATTAATCCATTGGCTATTTGAAAGATTATGGTCAAATTAAAACAGTGTAGAAAAAGATTTCTAGCACTTGTAAGCAACAACTCTGACTCCATCTATGATTCATCCAGCCAACACTATATTAAGTAAAGGTAATGGGTCAAGTGGAAGAACAGTTATCTTCCATGACATCAACCTTAGAAGTTAAGGCTACCCTGGGATCATGACCTTTTACATTAATTACCTCAATATTTTACATATGATTTCAGAACTGACAAAAATGATAACATCTAAAACTTTAGTAAAGTGTTTGCCAAATTGTGTATTACTACTTATGCTAATGAAATACACATTGACTATTTTCTCATACTTACCTTTTGGAACTTTTAAATGAAGTCCCTTAATTGTCTTATCCTATAGTTTGATAAATCTATGTCCATCTTACCCATGCACCTGGTTATTTGATAGATGTTTTATTATATTACCTTTTGCCTTGACTTTCTTTTTTGCCACTTATCAATTTAGTGTGGCAGTTCCCAAATCTATAATCTATTGAGTATTTCCAATTCTCTCACCAAATCTCTTCATATAATGATTCTATAAGTTGTTTTTTAACATTTTTTATTTATGCATATAAGAGCAGGGGCACAGGCTAGACTCGCAGGAGGTGAGAGAATCCACCAGAGACAGAGTGGGGAGCAGAACAGGCAGATCTACTGAAATACACTGCTGAGGGGAGCAGCGGGGGAGGAAGGAGAGGTCCACTTTGCCATGTGGGTCCCCTCCCTAGCCGGGATTTGAACATGCGCTGCTGTGCAGTGGGTGCTTCAAAGTGCGTGCTCAACCCGCTGGGCCACCAGGGAGGCCCTGATTCTATAAGTTTTAACCTATGAAGAGGGACTTTGTTTTGCCTAGACTAAAGGAATTAATCTTTTAGAAATGCTTATCAGTGATCAAATAATGTCCAAAACAGACTCCTGCTAGACAAAAATTGGTGCTGACAATTTAAATGTCCTGTGTAATGAATAGTAGGATTCACCAAACAGCAGCAATCCTTCTTCATAAACAGGTGACAGAACTGTAACTCTAGATACATCCACCCTCCTCTTGGCCCAATACCCCTTGCATAAGAGGACATTTATTCCCTCTGATCAGTGTCAGTAGGGTTTTATTCTGGTTATTTCCAAGGTGGTACTTCACATGTGCCCAAAGAATACTCATTAGCAGCAGCATCACAGCACACACCCTCTTCTACTCTAGTTCCCACTTTCACACCCCTGAAGTCTCCCCATCACCACTGCTCAGACCATCACAAGAAGCACAATAGGTGAGCCAGGGTGTGATTTCTTATGCCCACCCACCCCCCCCCCCACCCGCAAGCTGCCAGTTCTCAAGAACTGAAGCATAGCTAGGTTCTGTGCCGGAGCAGAGCAAGCATCTTTCTTTCTCACTCTGAGCTAAATTTTGTTACTTGGTATTTAAGGCAGCTTTGCTTTAGAATAGAGTCCCACAAATTTTCTCCTAAATTAATGCTTCTTTTTTTAATCATTGAACTCCCAGTGTCATCCAACAGACCAGAAAAATAATTGGAATTATGTGTCTATTTTCTTCATCCTTCAGCTTCCATTTATGAGCCTCTCCCTAGAGAACATGATCTCCCCCAAATACCAATTTCCTTTGGGATCAGAATTCTTAAACTTCACTATTTTAGTAAAGTCTTCGTTTGAGGGACATCTATGATATATGAGCCTCTTTAGTTATAAAGGGAAAAAAATCAAACCTGTACACTAGAAGAAGCAGGACACACAATAGCAGCAACAAATTTTTCAGTGTGTTTACTAATTGAAAATTCAAGAAAAAAAATTGGAATCCAGAACAGAGTCATCTTGTTACATGGAGAATGTCTTTAATAGACTGGGCCCCTGACCAAACTAAAGGTACTATGAGAAAGAGATTGAGAGGGAGAGAGGAAAAGGAACCAAGTCACAGAACGAAGCTGGGCTCCAGACACTCAGAAAAGCCAGTAAACAAATTGGAGTCAGGACAGAAACCCAAGCACAGAGATGGGAACCTTCTCCTGGGTGGAGATGGAAGAACCATCCAGAAAGCCTCCACCCTGGTCACAGAGCAGTCAGGCCCAATGTAACAGGATGGCAAGCTCAGCACTCACGGCCTCACATTAAGCACTGATTTTTGATCCTTCTCAGTGACAATTGACCTTCAGGCAAGGATAGACACTCCAGCTATGTTGTTATCTTCCCTGACATCCAGTAACCAGAATAAGCCCACTGATATTAGAAGGACGAGCCCCACTTACTCTGACAGTCTGATATAAAAATAGCAGTTTTTGACTTTTGGATTCTGCCTCCTTCAGGATCAGATTATGTTCTGTGCTTTGATAACTCTGGTTAGGACTGGAAAGTAAGACTTTTATTTCAAAGTCATTGATTCTATAATGTACCAGAGTGACCTATAGCAGAGGGCCTGATCCTCTGCTGGAGAGAATACAGGTATTTATTTGAATTTCAGAGCTAGTAATATTAAAAAAAAGTAATTGGAACTACCTTTTACTGGTCCCTAACCTTGTGTTGGGTCTTTGAGAGGGGAGAACACTTCATAAAGAGCATCAGGACCAAGCAGTACCCACTACATGCTCATGGGAAGGAGAGTTTCTTCTTCAGTGCTTGTCCTGTGAGCATCACCTGTACCTGTGTCAACTTCCCACCTGTTACTTGTCATTTGGGTTGGCACTCCTTACACCTAATGATGAATGACTCACTTGTGAAGCATACAGTTCACAAAGCTCTTGCACATACAGCATCTTTCTTGATACAATCTTGAGAATTCCGTAAGATAACCTTTCCTTAATCTCTTCTCTCTCTCTCTTATATATACTATATGTAAATACATATAAAACACACACACACATACACCAGCAACAACAATACTATTACCATCACTAACGCATACAACTTTTGCTTTCCAAGGGAAAACAAGTTCACATAACACAATGGGTATGGAATTGGTGTCTTTACTTGCACACACCATCCCCTCCTCCTTACTTTTGCTTTCTCCTTCCCAGCATCTGTCTTTTAAGAGGGCCTCTTTGGAAGATTGCATTGGGGATTGGATGGGGGGCTTCTGATCATATCAATAACAAGAGATTATGCATTCGCTTTCCTTTTTTATATCACATCTATAAAAGCCAAAAAATGAATTGTTGATGGCATATTTTAGAATTTTAGTCTTTGTTTTTTTGATCCCCTGTCCTGGGTAAGAGAAGCAGTTGGCCCCCTTTATATATTTTGTTCAATATATGTTTACCATGTTTACCAGATGTAGAGATGCAGAAAGTTTGTGTAATGGATCAAATTTTAAGGGTGCATCCCTAGAGAAGCTGTCTGCTTCCTGTTTACCAGCTTTCTGTGCTATTTGTTTGCATTATTTGGTTTAAATTACCCAAGTACCCCTGCATCAGCTCCCATTTCCAGTGACTGTTGCTCTGTTTATTCATCATGGTTGTTATCAAAGCATAGAGCATAAATAAACTACTTAGTAAATACTTTCTAAATCTAACACAACAAATTGTTCAGCAGTGCAGCAACAGATGCTCATTTACTCCCTGTAAGCTTCTGCACACAAGGATTGGTGTGCCATGATAGAGGGATAGGGAGAGGACTGGCTGTTGGCAGAAGATCGGGAGTAGCCTTACCTGCCCCACTGACCCCAGCCCCCATCAACAGGTAATCAAATCAACCCTACACCTGGGCACAATGCAGGCAATGCTGTCTTCATCTTCTCACCGTGCATGCCTTGATGGAGAGGAAATTAAGGCAGACATCAAAACATAATAGGCAGTGACTGAGCAGAACCCCACAAGGAAGAAACAGTTTAAGAGCCTCCCCACCATCTAGACAATACTGCACACATACAAATGCACGGAGACAGACACAGCTCTAATCACACATGTATGTACATACTCACATAACCATAACCTTATAGAATTCTACCAACTTATGGTAACCCAGTCCCCAAACAAAAAATTAGAGAAAGGAAAAAAAAAAGATTAGTGAAAGGCATTTCATGGCTGAAATTCAACAGCTCTCCTTGCAGATGAGTGTAGAACAGGTGACAGGAGGCAGGTCATGCCCAATGTCCCCGGTCTACCAACTAAAGCAGACAAGCATCAAGCCTCTGAGCAGCTGTCAGGAGGGAAAGAATTGAAACACAGCTGCCATCAACACGCTCTAGCACAAACCAATGAACAAAATAGTTGTCTTCCTGCAACCATTTAAGAAGGGAAATCTTATATTACCTTTCCTTCCTGGTGCTCAGTGATGTTGCCTGTGAGATATTCTGCAATTTGCGTTAGCTATTTAATACCATGTCAGTATAAATTGAGCTGAATTCTTGACATTAGTTAGCACACACAGACCCCATTTATCTCTGTCCCTTTTTTGCTTCAGGAACCAACCTTGCATTGCAAAAAAAAAAAAAAAAAAGATGTACACAGAGTCCATAAAGACCCACTGATAGAGTGATAGATCTTTTTTAAACACTGAGGCATTACAGGATTTTATGAAGCAGTAAAACTTTCTCCAGGCATCAGAAGTGCAGACTGACAGAGAGCATTTTATCTACAAGGCATTAAAGTATAAGTGCCATGTTAGACAAGCATAATAGAAGAGAAAATAATAATAATTTCCGGAAAGGCGGCCAATTCCATGAGCAAAAAGAATCAGACCAGAAGGTACCTAATGGTCTTCAAGAAACCTGAGAAAGGGCTAACCTATATAGTGCCTGAGTTTTCAATCAGTGGCAAAATTGCTACTGCTCTGCCCTCTGTCTCTTTGCAAAAGAGCAGCAGAAAATTGAAGTAATTCCTAAAAGCCTTTTCTGAAGTCAATAGTTTAGACACTAAGGGAAAGAGAGGATCCTATTTTCTCATCCCATCCTACCTCATTTCCAACATCATTTTAGCAACTGCAATATGTTGTTCTATATTGCCACAAATATTTTATTGAGCACCTACTATAGATGAAGTAAAGATTTTATGCAGAGAAAGTAATGGCCATGTCTCTCTCCTATTAATCATACATATTTATGGGTGAAGAGCCACTAAACTTATATAGTAACTAAACAAAATTAACTGGATAGTTTCAGATAAGCACAGTTGCTCTGAACAAAATAAAGGAGGTGTTATGAGATATTGACAAGAGGATTGAAGGGAGATCAAACTTTACATTATATGACTTGAGAAATTTAAGGAGAAATATGGGTTTTACTGTCCTTTAGTGTCATGAGATTCCATTACTAAAAAGGATCTACAGTCTTTAATTCATTCTGCCTCTCTCTTTTGGACATTTGGCTCATAAATTTTTCCTATTAGAGTGATGTGTGTCCTATTTTAGAAGAAATGGAGTCCAAATATTGTTTTATAACAGTCTCAATTCTACATATCTTTAGTTATGCCATTTCAACTTTGATCTAATTTCTTCCTGTATTGCTTAATTTAAGCATCTATCCTGTTCTTCCAGTTCTAGTGGAAGAACTACAAACTGTCATTATCTCATCAACCAGGGTATCTGTTCTTCAGATATGTATATTTATTTTCTTTATTTAACCTTTAAACATAGCTACTATTTCACAAGGTTATTTTTTTATTCCAGTTTTTTCCTTAAGCGACTTCTTCTGAAAAGTCTAAAGTATTTATCTTCCTATATAATTGTGCTCCATTTGGGCATGGTAAGGGAATAGAGACCTTGACCCATTTGGCATGCAGAGCTCAGCATTATAGAAATGGACTCAATTCACTGCCTCATCCAAGGATGAGTCCTAGGACTGCCTATGACTGAGTTATCCCTGTGTTTCATTCAATTAGTGTGGCTCCCTTGTCAAGGCACTAACAGTTTGAAGTTTGAGGTGGGGAAGTGAGCCTCTCAAACTTGTTTTATAATTTTGCTTCATTGCTTAAAACTATCCAGTAACCTCTTATTCATAAAGACACTCCATTTCCCTGATACCCCACATAGTCATGAGGCTGTTCTTAATTACTGGGCTTTCTTCAGGCTATCTCCATACAGACTGTTCATTTCACTCATTCTTATATTACATCTCTCCACCATTCCTCTTCCAAAAAGTGGCTCTTATTTCAGATTAAATTTTTCTTTTCTTCTGAAGTCCTATAGTCATTATTAAGCAAATTTCTTTCAGACACTTAATATATAATGACCTAAATTCTATTCTATGACTAGGGATTAAAGATTCCAATAATCTATCAACATAATATGTATTACTATGTATAAATTTAAGTAGATATATATTAAATATAGATAGTTTATATATATTAAATGTATATGTATATATTATGTATGTGTATGTATACGTATACATTAAAACACCAAAATGAGTTATATTATTTTGATTACATATCAATGTATATCATGTTGTTCATTTAGTATTGGATGTTGCATATTGCATAACTATCATCCTCCTCAAAGCATTATAGTTAGACGTCACCAAGGTCTTATTTCATGGCAGAGATTTTCAACAGTTTGGGTTTAAACAAATAGGCACTAATGTTTTCATAGTAGATTAATTATTATATAAATTTGCAAAGGTTATACAAGGAAGTGACTATGCTTATTGTAAAAGAACAATCCATAATATCTGTAGGTTACATAATACCTTCTGAAAAATAATCCAGGACACATGGGAACAATAGTATAGCCTACTCTAACTATAAAATGTATTAGATTAATTAATGTCAGTGAAAGTAGTGAGAGGTCACCAAATTAAATATGTAGCCACATAACTTTCACCTGTCCTTGACTCCAGCTCGACATTTAGATGTGACTCATCATCTGCTGAGATCAGTTCGTGAGTCAGTTTTCCAACTCAATTTGAGTGTAATGTCTGCTCCAGATGAAATCATCTCCATCCCAACAGCATGCTCTTGGTTATTCCACTGTCTGTTGATGCAGAACAATGTGGTCATCCACTAGCATAGACTTTTGTTTTTCTAGCACTTTGCTGATCCCAAATTATTTAGCCATTGTATTCATCATCCTGTAGTCAAACACACCAGGGAATTCTAAATGGTGTGGAAAGTGAACATCTGTCCATTGCAAGACAGGCACATCTGCACCCATTAATTTTTCATCATTTCCCCAAATCAGGGGTCAGATGTTCACAATGTGCTAATGTCCTGGCATCTCTCTCCCATAGAGTCCATGTCTCTGAAGCAGATCTTGCAATTATAAGAAAATGGCCGGGTTCAGACCACAAAAAAAAAATATGTGGAGTTATGGAGAGCTTACCTCCCACTCCCCATGGGGGAAAAAAAACACTGTTTTAGAAGATTGCGTCTTTAAAGAGGACAGAAATAAGGGATCAGCTTGCTGCTTATTAAACATGGATAATCATCTTTGTTATTTCCTATAAGCTTGTTTAGAATAAAATAAGCATGATTGTCTTGCTTGAGCGCTCCCTCTTTTGTATTGTTCCCAAATGTAATGGCCCATAAGATTATCTTATTTTTCTTTCACCTGCTATCAGAACAGTTTACAACTATTATCTCTTTTTCCTCTGTGTATTTCTCAGTCTTACATTTTATTCCAAAAGAGGAAGGCAGTGACTTGGTTCTTCACATGGTCACCTTTAGCCAACTTCACCTGGTCAGGTTTCCTGGTCCCTTCTCTTTCACACTGTCATATTGGAGTGGGGGAAAGATAAAGAAATAATTTGCAGCAAACAAAAAATTGTATGTAGCTAATAGGGATTAAAGTCTGCAATGTGCAAACGAACATTTTCTGTAGGGGAGAAGAAACACCCTCCTGCAAATATTACCTACATATATAGAAGCAAGCTATTCTCAGAAACATTGCCTTGGTTAATTACCAATCTCATGGTGTGTTAAATATCTAAAAATAACTATTGATTGTCCTTTGCAGAGAGTTGAAATCACAGCAGGAGGGCCACGAAGAGAAAAGATGTTTTTAAAACTTGGATAGTTTCCCAGGAATTTTTTTTTTTTTTTTTGGCTTCCTACTTTCCAAAAATACAAGGTAACTTCAGAGATTTCCCAAGCTGTCATGAGGCTTTGGAGAGCGTGTTGGCTTGCTCACTGTCCCTTAGGAAATAAAGCTCTCTGGTTTTCTTCCCAGCTTTGCAGTCCATGTAAGCATTTTGTTAACAGCAGGTCAGCTGTTCCAAATTCACAGTCACTATCAACATGGCCCTTGTAATCAAGGAGAAGGAAATGCTTTGTTTTGTTTTTTTTTTTTTTCTAGCCTAGTTTTCTTGAAGTCTCCCCTTTGCTAGAAACCATAATCATTACTTCTTTTATGAATATATTTCATCCAGCAAAATTTTTTCTTGAATAAGATAGCCTGGCTCTGTTTCAAAACTTTCTCAATGACACTAAACCACTGCCAACATCAGGAACTGGCACCATCGAGGTAATTATCTGGACATAGCACAGATCTTTTATGTGTGTGTGTGTGTGTGTATCTGTGTGTGTGTATATCCTGGCACCAACTGAAGTATTTGACTACTTCATGTATTTCAGATACGCAGAGCATGCTAGTTTACAAAGTATTTCCAACAAGTTCCATAGCATAAGATACAGGAACAATATATTTTGGAAGACAGGGACTTATTCGTGTTCACTTTTTTTAATTGGGAAAGAAGCTAATATTTACCTAACATTTTACAGTAGGTATTGTAACTTTTTACATTGTTTATCTCACAGCAACCTAACAAGATAAATCTTGTTGCCCTGATCAGTCACAAAGATATGAACTTACTTGTCCAAAGTCACACATTTGAAACAAGTTCCAATATCTTGCTCCTGCCACTGAATTGCCTATTATTATTTATAATAAATATTTTCTGTGGCACAAAAATCTGAAGAGCTACAGGGCCTGGATATTTTAGCAGCTGCCACATTGTAATGATATTTGTGAAGCCAGAAATGGAGACAGCCAGGTGGGTATCACAGACATGGAATTTGCTGGGCCCTTAACCCAGTGTCTGATTCTCAGTCATCATATAACCAAGTGCAAACTCCTGATCTTCATGTCCAGCTTCCTGAGCTATGCAAATTTGCTTAAGATTTTGATTTATCTATATGAATGGGAAATTTGAGTTGTACAATAATTTAAACAACTCAAAGAGGATTCCATCTGCTGGCTTCTGATCACTTGTAAATAATAGATAGTCCTACATGTGAGATCCTTTCTTGTCTTTAGTTCTATAAGCATTAATTCCTAGAACCAAACTCTATCTGGAAATGAATTAGTTCTGCTCTACTAATGTGCCCAGAAAAAAAAAAATGTTCATTAAAGCATTATTTACAACCATGAGCTGGAAACAACCTAAGTGGTTGGATAAAGAACATATAGTATACGCCCAATGATACACTACTCAGTGATACAAAAGAGAAAAGATGAAACTGCCATTTTCATGAAACAACATGGTATTAGCTTAATGAGGTAAGTCAGGCCAAGAAAGTTTAAACACCATATTATTTCACTCATATGTGGTACATAAAGAAACAAAACAAATGGGAAAAAAAGAGTTTATAAAAGTACATTTTGTTTATTTATCTTTAAGATTTTATTTTTGCATAGAAGAACTGGGGTATAGGCCAGAGGTGTGGGAGGGATAGCAGAATGAGAGGATTTTCTAGAGACAGAATGGGGAGCAGAGCAGGCAGATATACTGAAATGCACTGCTAAGGGTAGCGGTGGGCAAGACAGGAGAGGTCTGTTGTACATGTGGTTCAGCTCCCTGCCCAGGATCAAACTCAGGCTGCTGAAGTGGGCCATCATGATGATAGCACTGAGACTTAATCCCTAGGCCACCAGGGGGCCCCTAAAAGTAGATTTTATGGTCTCAATTGGTCATCATGTATCAACATATTATTTTCACCTCAAGTTGTAGAGTTTTTAAGTTAGTTTCTTGAAGTATTGTTTATATATACTATACATGTAATTAAAGTATACAATTCAGTTAATTTTGATTCATATTTCTACTCAATGAAATTCTGAAATAATTGGAAAACTCAAGATGGTCAACATTGCCAACAACTCCAGTAGGGGTTTCTTATATCCCACAGGAATCTATCTCTCCCTCCACTCTTCCCTCAAACAACTGCTATCATGTGGGGCACTTTGCGTTCTGTAAAATTATATGTATATAGAACTACATACCACATATTACATGTTGCTGGATTCTTTCAGTCTGCAAGTGGTTTTGAAATTCATACATGTTGTATGTAATTTATTCCTTTGTATTGCTGAGTATTATTACATACATTACATTGTATGTATATGTCATTTTGTTTGTTCATTCACCTGTTGATAGATATTTGGGTCATTTTCAGTTTGAAGTATTACAGAACACTGTTATGATTAGGCAAATAGATGTCTGTGTATGGACAGATGTTTTCATTTCTCTTGGGTAAATACCTAGGCAGTAGAATGGCTGCATCATGTGTTTAGTGTATATTTGACTCATTAAGTAAAATTGTTTATACTACAAAAAAGCAATAAATGAAAAAAAGTTGAATTGCTGCTAAATCCAAATATAACACTATGTAATATTTTGTAGTTTTAAAATTATTGTTTCTGAGAAATATGAACTTGAAAAAATGTTCATGACACATTCCGTGAACAGAAATATAAAACAGACTCTCAAACAATGTGTATGATCTTTCAAAAAAAGACTAAGTATATGTGCAGTAGTGTCAGTAATGTTTATCTCTGAGAGTAAGTTTTTTTCAGCTGCCTTTCCTTTGTATTCTCAGATAGAAATGTAGTATCAAAAGGGAAAGGATTTATCAGGGCAAAAAAAACTACTAAGTTTGGGGAAGGCTTAATAACATTGTTAAAGGCTAACATTTTTAGAGACTAAGTAACATTTTAAAGACTATCATATATGGGTATTTCCAAAGGCACACCTACCCTCTGTGTGAGGGGAGTTTTCCTAGTACTAGATCTTTGGGAAGAGAAAGTAGTTAGAATAAATGTTTATGAGTAGGATGAGTTACTTAGCTCTTTGTCAAGAGGTAGATGACCTATTATCAATATAAATATAAATAATAGGCCTTAATTTCTTTCTGGAACAGATAAACAGACAAACAGATTTTTAACTATGTCCACTATTTTAACATTTGCCAAATGTTTCTCACATATTTTAACTCTGGTTAATCCTACATCTACCATGTAAGTGGTCCCACAGAAGTTTCTTTCTAGAGTAAAAGCATAAATTGGGAATTAAATTGATTTCTATCAGTTAAAGCTACCTCTTCAGGGGCTTTATTTAAAAGTATAAACTATTTTAAAAATCACTATCATAGGTTTTTTTTCTCTTTTTGCACAATCTACATGTGCAGGCGCTTGAGGGTAAATCCATCATGATGGTTCTAGTGAAAGAATTATTTGAAGATAAATTTGTTTTGCTATGAACAATCTTGGAGGGGAAATTAGGATTGTTCTGTATCTTTCCATGCTGATAAGTGTAAGCACAGAAGTAGATCCCTACATAAGAGGATGAAGGACGTTTTATCTTCAAATACCTCCTCTTTTTCTTAAATCCAGTTTCTTCATTTCTCCCCATTTCCTATCTAGCCATCTCCAAAACAATAATGTTTTCTAAATGAATAACAGAGCACAATCTCTAATCATAAGGAATAAACTGGATAAATCGGAATCTGCGCCACAAGACTTGGTGGTTTGTAGAATCTGTAACGAATATCTTCTCAGATCCTTCCTCTGAGCTTCATCAGGGAAAGGCTTATCCATTCACTTTCTTCTGGAAACTTGCAGACTAACCAGAGAGATGAAACTCAGATATACAGAGCCACCTTTATGCAAAAATTTTCTACTCCAATTATAAGGTCTTTCTCATTCTCATTTTGCTCATCTCTGCTTCTCCTGAGAACCAAGCTCAGTAACTTTGTACTTAGTAGGTGTTCAATATGTTAGTTGAATTGAATTTATTTCATTGATTCACAGTCCATTTTATAAAATACTAACAGGTTAATGTACCTTAACCTACTGCTTTCATCCAAGTTTTTCTGGCATAATGATCTTCATGAGCTCCCCATTGTCAATATCTTTAGTGCCAGCACAAGCAGATAATGGATGTTCTGTTTGCTCTATGGATTTGCTCTGCATTGTCCCCCAAATCACTCTTCTTCCTATGCCAACAAGACACACCTGGCCAAGTGTCATGTGTGATTAGTCTTTAGCTTATCAGTGCTTTATCAAGTTCTAATATGTTACTCCTCTAAGCAATATCAAGAACTATGAGATTTTACTCTACTTGTGTGCTAACAAGATAGTTGGGTATAAGCAAATCATGGATTTGCTTACAGAAAGTATAAGATTCTTTATGTCAGAGATAAAGGATGTTTACTACAGCAACATGACTTATTACTTTTAATTAGTATTTATGCTGATTTTCTGACACAGTGACATGAAGAGGGTTAGATTTAACCTCTATGCATAGCAGGTTCCATGACCACGATCCTTGAGCTTAGGGACTTTTGTAGTGATCAGAAGCCATATCTGTCATTTGCCCAAATGGAAACACTATTTCCGTGTCCCAAGATTATAAGTAAATCTGACCTTTGCTGTGAAGGAAGACACAATCTCTACCTTCCAAGGATGTTTACTATTCAAGTCTAGAACATAGGGCTGTCAATATGTTGCTTCAGAAGTTGCACAAAAATTTAAGACATCAGAGACAATTGTCTCACAACAAATTTCACTTCACACTTCTATGTCATCACTCCTTCTGGTGAATTTCCCAAGAGTTTACTATGCCAATGCCTACTTAGAATAATCTGAGAAGCAGGAAAGTAAGGACAAATTTATTCCATTTGTCTCAAACAGCATTTGAGAAAGGCACTATTAACAAGACTCCAAGCAGCAGGATGAAGTCAGTCTGCAGTGGTAACCTCAAACATGCCTCCCAGGACCCCAGATCCACTGAGAGCTTAACAAACCACATAATCTGCCAGGGTCTAATTATTTTTGAGTTAAAATTGCTTTATAGGGCCTCTCTGGTGGTGCAGTGGGTTAAGCAATGCACTATGAAGCAAACCGCAGCCACTGCAGAATGAGTTCTATCCCTGCTGCCAGCCAGGGAAGGGATCCACATGGCATAACAGAACTCACCTGCCTCATCTGCTGCTCCCCTCAGCAGTGTGTTTCAGTCAGTCTGCCTGTTCTGTTCCCAGCTCTGTCTCTGGTGAATCCTCTCACCTCCCTGGACTCTGACCTATACCCCAGCTCTTGTATGCATAAGTAAATAAATAAGTAAACAAATACATAAAATCTTTAAAAAATTGCTTTATAACACTGGATATGGTTTAGATGTATAGGATCACACACATTCAAATGTAAGTTGCCACACCTCACCTACCACCAAGCTACTCATAGTTCTTCACCATGATCTACTGGGAACCTCCATAAACTGTTCCCACCTGGTAACTTCAGTTCTACAATCATATTTCTAGGATTTGATATTGGTTTGGTTTCTCCTAACCCTTTGTTTTATTTCTCTATATTCTAAATATGTCTCTTTCCTTCTGATTTCTTTCACTTTGCATAATCCCATCCAGTCTGATCCATGCTGTTGCAAATGACAAGAATTTATCTTTTAATAGCTGGTTATATTCCCTGGTGTATATATACCACATCTTCTTAATACACAGCCCTGTCTTTGGACACAGGTTGTATCTATAACTTGGCTGTTATTCAGAAGGTGGGTCAATTGGTTTGACCTGAGGATGTTGCTAGCACAAAACAAGAAGCATCATGCCCAAGAACAGTCAAATTTTCTAAATATATTACATCCAACTCATCTCATTTCATCCTGATCATTACCCAGGAAACAGTTGAAATATGACGGTCTCTCTTTAGAGAGAATTTATACAGTGGCAAAATTTCCTTAT
Source organism: Galemys pyrenaicus (assembly GCA_019455555.1). Lineage (NCBI taxonomy): Eukaryota > Metazoa > Chordata > Mammalia > Eulipotyphla > Talpidae > Galemys > Galemys pyrenaicus. Next base: position 1,597,002 of record JAGFMF010011796.1, on the reverse strand, counting down.
TGAGAGGTAGAGCAGGTAAGGGAAGGAGGTAAGTTCAGAAACTTTGCTTACTTGGCTTTTGATGTGTCCATTCCACGTGCAATAATAGTTTAACCCTATCTATGATAAGGAATGTGGAAAGTCTGTCAAGCATCATTGTTGAATATTTGTTGCAATAATATGCACACAACTGCACCACATTTTAGTCCAAAAATGCTCTGAGGTTCAAAGTTTCAAAGGCCACATGGGGTCGCTGAGTTGGCTATTGGACGTGCAGAACACACAGTTACTAGAATCGATAATGTAGTGTCCTTTGTCCCCACTCTATGATGGTCAGTGTTTTGCTGTGTCTAGTACGATGTGATTTGTGTTGTACAGGCTCCATGAGTAGCTTGATTAAAATTGGTCTCGTTAAAGAACAGGTCCTTACCATGGGCATCTTTGTAAGCAACACAGATGGCTCAATCAGTAGTCCCAAAAGTGCCTTTAATCTCCTCCAAAGGGTGCCTTTAATTTTCCCCAAAGGATGTCTTTATTCTACCTGTCTCTGGTTTTCCAAGTGGCAGACTAAACAGCCAGACTATTGGCAAGAGCTCAAGAGTCAGTAAAAATATATTTTATAACAAAGTTCATGAAGGCAGGTGTTAGCCAGAGCTTTGAGAACAACCCTATGTTCTGTCCACTGAATGAAGCAACCAGATGCATTTTCACTGCTATTTAGCTGGTACAGCAACACAGGGGATGCCATCAAGAGTTAGCTTAGCCAAATCATCTGTTAATCAGGGCCAAGCATTCAGGAGAAAGTCTGGGAATCAAGAACCCTATTAAGCCAGTTGCTTTACTGCAGGAAGTAGAGTTCGGGTGGAGTTCCCCCCAAATGGAATAGCTGTTACTTTTTTCATGGGAAACTGTGATACTGCCAGGCTAGGTCTTCCACATTCTTGAATAAACAATTTCCAAATGATAAGTGAGAATTTTTGGTTAATTATCATCTTGTCAGCTAGTAAGTACAAATTGATCCACCCCAAAATAGAAATAGGTTATAGAGTATCAGATTCTTCACAAACTAAGAATTTAGTTATGACAAGACCCCAAAGCAAACTAATCACTGCTTTTCCAAAGTGGGGCAACAGTACTAAATTTCCAGCAGTTGAAGTTGGCTGAAGAAGTTGACTGACTCCTTTTGTTGGAGATTCCAATTGGTAAAATCCTGAGAGATACATAATTCAAAGCTCACCCAATGTACCTCTCCAGAAACAACAATTTCTGATCAGAATGATCCTCTCTAGTATTTACAGAATAGAGAAGTAAAGGTCTGTAACACATCAGTTCTTCCTATCCATCCAAGTATAACAATAACATCTGAGCATTAAACATTTCCGGAGTCATACCCACAAGGCCATGTTAACTTTCCTTTTCACCAATACTTCATAAAATCCATGAGTTGAATTCAGGTGCTCTACTGTTCCCTGGGTTCAGTAGAGAGGTATCTTGGATGCTTTCATCCAACAGAATCTTAAGAGTTTAAGTATCAGATTTCCTATCCCAGAAATTCCCTAGCATGCTTACATTGTTATGAATGGCCTTTGGTACTCTTCAGGGACCAGGAGACATCAGACCTACTGCTCATCAGTGTCTTCTTAAAGTAGTTGAATAAAGGAGGAGTTAGGAATTAGGTGGCACCAACCCCAACGTACATTTAGTTTCAGTTTTGAGCAATTTGGTAGCTGCTCATGATTCAACAAAATGAAGTTTTAATTTTTGTTACCCGCCCAAAGCTCATCAGTTTTAACTTTGCAGAGACTATGGAGCTTTCATCTTTTCACAGTCTTGGATTTAAATTCCACAATAGCATCTTTGTTTCCTTTTTGATCTAGATAACAGTATATAAAGATTTATTAAACAATATGATTATGTATGAGAACTCTGTAAATTTCTCTTATTTTAGATATAATGTCTCTTTTGTAAGTTTTTATTGAGATATAATTCATGTGTCATAAAATTTACCTTTTTAAAATGAATAATTCAAGGTTTTTCAATATTTTTAGAGTTGTGCAGCCATCACCACAACCAGTTTTCAAATGTTTTCTTCATTTCCCTCCCATCCAGAGTACACCTGGTGGGGTACTCATTCACCACCATAGTCCCACTCGAAGCACCTGGCAATTATTAATTTGCTTTTTGTCTCTATGGATTTGCTTATGGACATTCACAAAAACAGAAATGTACTGTGTGACCTTTTGTGACTGGCTTCTCTCAGCATAATGATTTCAAGGTTCAGCCATGTATTTTTTTTTACAAATTTTTATTATCATTATATAATTCATACAACATAAAATTCACCACTTTAACATGTATGATTCAGTGGTTTTAGTATATTCCCAATGTTGTGCATTCATCACTACTATCTAGTTCCAGAATATTTCCCATCAACCGAAAGGAAAACTGTGTACTTTTTAGCAGTGACTCCCAGTTCCCGATACCCTCCCTCCCCTGGCAGGATGCATCAATGTTATTTAATGTCTCAATACTTCATTCTTTTCTATGACCAATGTTCTATTATATGAATACCATATTTTGTTTAATCATTCATCAACTGAGAGACATTTCAGTTGTTTCTACTAGTTAGTTATGATGAATAAGGCTGCTATAACATGTACCAGTTTCTGTGTGGACATGTGTTTTTAATATTCTTGGATATACACCTAGGGAAGAATTGTTGAATCATATGATAATTTAATATTTAGAACTGGAAGTAGCTAGCAAACTGTTTTTCAAATCAGTTGTACTGTTTTATTCTCCCACCAACATTTGTATGAAGACTTTCATTTCTCTACCTGTTTACTTACCAGTCTTTGTGATTATCTGTATTTTGATCATAGCCTTCCTGGTGGATATGAAGTTTTATCTAATTGTGGTTTTGATTTGCATTTTTCTGAATGACTAATGATAATGACTAAGGTATCATTTTGTGTACTTTTTTAGTGTGCTTATATATCTTTTTTGGATAAATATACATTCATATCATTTACACATTTTTAATTGAAGAATTTATTCTTTTATTATTGAATTGTAAATACTCATTTTATAATCTAGGTATGAATCCATTATCAGATATTTGCAAATATTCCATCCCATTCTGTGAGTTGTCTTTTCATTTTCTTATGGTATCCTTGGAAATGCAAAAGATTTTAATTTTCATAAAATCCAATTTATCTTTTCCTTTGGTCCTTCAGAAGATATATCTAAGAAGTCTTTGTCTAACCCAAGGTCATGAAGACTTACTGTCCTGACTTTTTTCTAAGAGTTTTGAAATTCTAGCTCTTTAGGTCTACAATCCATTTGAGGTTTTCTTTTTTTTTTTTTCTTATATATAAAAATAGGGTCCAACTCTTTTACACATGGTAACCATTACTGAAGCACTCTCTGAAAGACTGCACTTTCCTTCATCAAATCATCTCTGTACCCATATTGAATATATATTGCCTATAAATATAAGAGTTTATTTCTGGACTGTTGACACTATTTCATTGACCTATATGTCTATTCTTATGCCACAGTATAGCCTTTTTATAAGGAGTCCAACTTAATCCTCAGCACTTCCTGCCCTGTTGTCATGGTGATACCTTGTAAAATATAGCCTGATTAAATACAAGGAATGAAGGCGTTTCTAGAACAAGAGGGTGGATCACAAGAATTTATCTAAGTCTTGGTGGAAAAGCATCTAATTCTTCAATGGATTACCTTCATCAGTACTAAAACCCATTCTGGAGTATTAAGAGTCCAGGTATTATTCACTGTCTTATATGTGTTTTCTATAGGATTTTGTTTATCTCAGGGAAATCTCCTCAAAGATGCTAAACTCCCTTAGAGCTGCCAAATATCACTGAAAAAATATTCTGAGACCTTCCACTGTCATCTTCAAATAGATCAAAGGTTGGCATAATAGGATAAAGGAAGGACTAAGACACAAGGCACTTCTGCTGTGACTTTTATTTCTCCCCCCTTTTCTCAGATGAATCAGTGAATATCTAAAAATGTGTCTGTATTCTGATCATAAGGGCTCTAAATTTCATGATTGTATAGCTGTACATCCCTAAAACTGTGAAAGATATGAAATTTTACTTTACTTACAAGCTATCAAGTTAATCTGCTGCTTTTTAATGGAAGCTGACAGAGGAAATGAGACCATTACAGCCCAGACAAAGGGCAGTTTGTTACTCGTAGCAATACTACTAGTCAGAGTAACAGCATTTGTTCTGGTTACCCAGGCTATTATTCTTACGTGATAGCAAAAAGGGATATACAGTATCTTCACATGCAATGAATTACATTCCAGGAGAAAAACCCAGAGCTTTATTAACCCAATTTTCTGTAATGGACATAAGCATGTTTACCCATTATTCTGAAGGGAAATGGTCTCTTTACTATCCAAGGCTTAAATGAAAACTGTCTTTTGCTTCTGAGGCAGACACTCTATCTCCTAAGGCTGTTTGCTATATAAACATCTTAAAAAGATCATTTGAACAAAGGTCAGTCAATGTGTCACTTTGCAAGATGTGCAGAAATGTGAAAGACCCATAAAGAATTGTCTCTCAATAAGCAGTGACTGTCAAAGTTCAAAGTGTTTTTCTCTTGCTTATGGGATCCTTCTTAAGCTCTTATTGTAAAAACATCAAGTACACCTCTCTGTAGAATGGCAATCACATATAGGGCCATGCATCCTATTTTGTTGATCTATTTTCTTGTTATGTTTCTCCAGCAGAACTTTGTTAATACTTAAACCAAGTGACGTGGTAGTGTTTGCCTTACTCCATATCTACACACTCTCCTCATGTTTTCCCCTCTTAATTAAATGACCTCTCTTTCCTCCCTCTTTATGTATCTTTTGAAAGATCATCGTGATTGATATCACCTACTTCACATTTTTTATCAATATGTGATACCTCTGTGAAGGCTTTTCAGATGATAATTCCAACTTACATAATTTCTTAATTTTCAAACTCCTCTGAACCTATTTTCTATACTGGACACAGAACACATTCTAATAGACTATCTCATTCTAGTTTTTTCATTGTCCTGGTCAGCTTTGTTTTATTTATTAACTTCTCTTGATTTCCCAACCAGAAACCCAGACTGTGAAGACAATATGGGCAAGGTCTTAGTGTTTTCTATCCCAGTAATGTTTAGCATGGGTCAGGAATATAGTAGACATTCAAGAATCACTGCTTGGTTAATATTGGAAACACGATTTTAGTCAGAGAAGGACTATGAAGCAAAGCAAAGTCATCAAGTCAATGTGACTCACCCTCCAGCTGTGTTAGACACATGGCCTGTGGAATCTGAACAGGAGGAGAGACGTCTGGGACAAGCTATGTTAAGAAAAGCTAATGAAAAGGGAGAGGGAAAGAACTTATCAGCAATGATCTGTGTAGTGTAATCAGTACTAGAAAACAGAAAGGTGATATACTTGTTTTTTATCCAAAGATAAGAAAGCAAGTCTAGCTTGCCCAATTTCATATTTTGGCATAACCTGCTGATTCTAACCTTAACATGTCCATTCATAGATGAAGGAATTGGTCTAGTGAGAAAAGCCAGGATTTTAAAGTTATCAAGCTTTAACAACTGTTTACATCACTTTACTAGAATGCAAGCTAGTAGAAACAAATTGTATACACTCTGACCTTGTCTGATCATCTGTAAAATGAGGAATCCTAATAATGATCCTGTGAGGTTGTCATGAGGATTAAGCAAGAAGAAGAAAGTAGTGACATGTGATTGAGTGTCTTTGAGTTCATATCTGTGACTTCCACCAAGTTATTTAATCAGTTTCACTTCTTCATGGGTTAGATAGGGATGCTAATATCATTTACCTTAGAGAATTTTTGTGAAGATTTTAAATAGATTAATGTATATGAAGTTACTTAGGACAGTGTCTAGCACATAAGAAGTCCACATTAAGTTTTAGTTTTGACAATGAGGATGTATCTAAAGCAGTGTCTGAGACATAAGAGGTAATCATTAAATGCAGCTCTCATTAACTAATAATTTATTCATAAGATTGTTGTCCCTGATAACAATTCTTTAGGGAGCAAAAATTCTTTTCCTTCTCTGAAGCAGTGGAAGGAATACAGAGGACAGTGATTCTAATCATGACCTTGTCAATTACTTCAGTTCTCTAGGTCTCACTTTATTTCTAGCTGCAAAATGAAGTGTTGATGAGATGATATCAGCACTTGCTTACAAGCTGAAAATTATGGTGTTAAATAGAATGTACATATATCCTTTTTATTCCTCATGGAATAGGCCTGGGTTAGCCAAGGACTAGAACAAGTATCAGTCCCTAGACCAGCAGCATTAGCATCACCTCTAAACTTGTTAGATAGAAATGCTACATGTAGGACCACACTTCTGACCTCCTGAATTAGCTCTGGAAATGGGATCCAAAATCTGTATTTTAACAATCCCCCAGGTGGTTTTAATGCATACTTAAGTTTGGCAAACACTGCTAAAAATTACAGAGGAGAGTCTGATAAGGAAGAGGACCTTAATCATCAATGAGAATGAGATTTTAAGTGGAGCAGTGGTTCCCAACACTCATGGTATATCAGAACTATCTAGAAAAAAAATAACAAAATCTAAAATCTGTCTCAGCTCCAGAAATTCTGAGTTGTTTGGTGTGGGATGATACCCAGGAATCAGCAACTTTGAGAGCAATCAAGATGATTCCTACTGAGACCCACTGATTATTAAGCAATCTTACGCAAATTTAAAAGAAGGGACTGTGAGAATGGAATCACTTCCAAGGTCACATAGCTAATCTGAAAAATCTGAACTCTAACACGAGTGTCCTGATACTTCAGCCAGTTGTAAATCATATTTATTTTGTTATGATTTGTTGATTAAGGCTTACCATAATCCTCTTTTGGGAAAAAAAATCTCAAAGTGAAAATATTTCAAATATTTAATGGTCTGATATATTTGCCCAAATTTTTCCCTACTTGAAGAATATGGGTATTTTGCTTTTGATTTTAGCAGATTGTCCAAATATGTCCTTCCCCACACATACGTCTCAGAGTTCCAGTTACATCTATATACACATGGGCAAACAGTCTTGTACACACAAGTTATCAAATATACTCCTTCATAAATTGGCTTTTAACATGTTGTAAAGCATTCAAAAGAAAATATGATGGAATCTTCACTCAGTGATTGTTGGGCATCCACAAGAAACACTCACTGGTGGTTTTTGGAATCACATTTAATTTTTTAAAAGGCGACGTGCCTAATAACTGACAATAATTTGTTCTTTAAGGAACTATAGAAACCAGGGCCTCCCTGGTGGCACAAGACGTTTAGCATTGCACTATGAAGCATCCACAGCTACTGCAGCTCGAGTTTGATCCCCAGCCAGGGAGGGGACCCACATGGTGCAGGCAGACCTCTCCTGCCTTGCCCGCTGCTCCCCTCAGCAGTGTATTTCAATCAACCTGCCTGTTCTGTTCCCCACTCTGTGAATACTATCACCCCCACCCACCCCACATCTCTGGACTGTACCCCAGTTCTTGTACACATATATGGATAAATCTTTTTAAAAATAATAAAAAATAAAAGTGTTAAACCAGTATAGTCTTTGCCTCATAGAAACTTGCTAATTGAACAGAATATGCCATTCAAACTATGCTGATTGCTAAAAGGTGTTTATATGTTCCATAATGATTCAAGCTTTTTTTTTCCCTTACTTTATTTCAAACTACCTTAAAATTTGAATTAAAAAGTTTTTATGTCCATTCAAACGAATTGTATAAACATTTCACATACTGAAGATGACCAGTGCATTAAATTGGCTACTTGCTGATTAGCTTTACAATTTTAAGTTTAAATAAAAATTTATATATTTATACATGTACAATTGACTAATAAGTATGCTTTAATTTGTTTTATTCATGGGGAGTTTATATAGAGTATCATTACAAAATATGATTTTATGTTTACAAATTTTGAAAATCACTGGACAAAAATTAGATGTATTGACAATCTAAATAAACTGCCACCTAGAAAGAAAATGTATTTTGTATTCAAGGCCTTCTAACATCTACTTATTTATCTTGACAAATTACTATATTAACTTTGTGTATTTTATGTGCATTTTACAAAACTTAATGAGGGTCTCGAATCAATTTTTGTAGATCATTTTCTTTTTCCTTTTTATAGGATTTCATAGGATTCTGAATTGGTGAGGAAACCCTAGAGAAATCTGGAAGTAAGAATTCATTAAATTTGGTTTGTGAAAAATAAAAAGGCCTCATTTACAAAGAATTTTTTCCTGTAAGAGGTATAATCTATTTTCAAAGACTAAATGTAGAAATAGGTTCATGAAAACCAAAACAGAAATAGGTTCATGAATTACAAGTCCTAATGCCAAAGTGATGAATATTCAAGAAATATTACTACTCTTCTTATTTTTTAATTTTATCATATTATTTATTGTATCATAGATTTCATCATCTGTGCTCTCCCACAGATTATTAAGAGAAATAGCCATTACTAAGATAAACCAAGGTTTGTTAGAATAGAACAGTGGTAAATTAAACATAGCTGAGATTTCTCATTCTTTAGGCTTATCATCCGCACAGCCAGGACATCCTCTAATTTTCACCTTCTTTCAGACAACTTCTGAGTTTATATAAACGTGCCAACAATAAAGTGTCAGCTAAGAGAGAATGGTCACTAATAGGAAATCCTTCTGTGTTTCTAATTAGCCATGCATGATAAAGAGAAATTCTTCCAAGGAATAAAATCTGAGGGTGACTAGACCATTTCAACAGTGTATATGCTTTTCTTAGACTGCAGGAGATGATACCAAATGCTGCTTTCCCAGAACCCCTTGTCTATAATGGAGTTGGGGGGTGTCTTTTTTTTGTATTAATGTAACATTGGTTACAACACTGTGTATGATTTAGAGTTGTAGGATTACCCAGTTAGTTGTGTGTTATCACATCACATTCACTACCAAGGCACCAATACTCCTCCACCATAGTCCATTGTGCTCTTCCCCATCCTCCTCTGGTAGCTTCAATTCCAGTCTTATTTCTAGGATTTGTTATTGGTTTGGTTTTAGCTAACCTTTTGCTTCTTTTCTGTTCATTCCACATATAGTGAAATTATACAGTATTTGTTTTAATCCTTCTAACTTAATTTGCTTAGCATAGTCCTCTGCAGTTTGATCTGTGTTGTCACAAATGTCAAGAATTTATTTATTTTTTGATTTTGTATAAATACCACATCTTCTTTACTGACTAAACTAAGTCCTTGGCTACTTTGGTTGTTTCCATAACTTGGCTACTGTAAATAGTGCTGTAGTGACCATTAGAGTGCATATATCTGTCCTAACTAGCTTTTTTGTATTCTTCTGCTAGGAGTGGAATTGCTGGATCACATGGTAGATATAATTTTAATACTTTAAAAAATTCCCATATTCTTTTCTGTAGAGACTGGACCAACCTGCATTTCTACCAACAGAATACAATTATTCATTTTTCTCCATATCCTCACCAATACTTATCTGTTGGTTTTTTTTCAATATGACCCATTTTCTCAAGTGTGAGGTTGCATCCCATTGTGATTTTGAGTTCTATTTCCCTGATGATAAGTGATAATGAATGTTTTTTCATATGCCTATTGACTAGCTCTGTATCTCCTTTTGAAAAATATCTGCCTACCATACATCTGAAAAGGGTCTTGTATTCTAAGATTTTTAAAGAACTCATACAACAGTATAAGAAAAAAAAGATAACTCAATCTACATTGGAGTTTTCAATATCCCTAGTTTTTACGTACTTGCTAAATTAGTCCAAAGATTACGAAAAAAAAAAATCATGAGGAATTTGTATTTGGATCTGACTAAATTTGAAAATAAGATGTAGAAGGTGGGTATGATTTTATTTTTTTCTCCAGTGGGGAATACTGTGAGTATTCTTGTACATATAGGAGAATACACACACACACACACGCAAACATATGTGTATATGACATTACATAAACGCACATATATAGTGAGTAGAGAGACAATGGCATTCTATAATTGTAAGCAAGGACATTTTTCAATTTGCATGTATAGGAAAATATGCATGTGTGTGTATATGTACAGATACATGGAGACTCTTAGAGATAATGTAGTAGAAACAAACTGGAGTGGCTACTTGGCTTCCAATACAACCCCAGTTGGTATTGCATGTCTCCTCCCACTTCTTCAGAGAAGACTCATCCTCCTGTCCACAGTTATTAGCTTGGTGATGAGCACATAGTCCATATCAAATGATTAGATGTCCTACTCCAGCATTTTCAAGTAGGAATTAGCATGAAGTGACATTTTATCCTTTGGTCATAGAGCTATGAAGATGTCCACTCAAATCTGTCATTTTTATTATTTATAATCCTTAAGAACATCACCATTTGGTACTCCCTCTGGAACTTTCTTAATTTTTGCTTAACCTAAAATTGCTCATCTTTCATTCCTCAGCTCAAAAATCAAATGTCCCTCAGAAAAGCCTTTTTTTATTTATGCAAATCTCAAGTTTTCTGCTTCAATGCTCAATACTACATCTATATCACTTTCCCTTACACTCTTCCACTTCATTTTCTTCAAAGTCTTCATCATTATTTTAAAATGGGTCTCTATCTTGGCTTCTCTCTTTCTGTGTCCCTGATACCTCAAACTTAGTTCTAATAATATCATTCCAATGGCCTTATAACTATGATTCCAGTTATAGTTATTATTTCAGCTTCCCTATCATAATTTCATAGTTTAAATTTCAATATAATTTGACCACATTTTTTTTTTCCTGAGGCCATGCAAGTTGGGAAGATTGGTTCAAGTAATATCTGCACTGAGGTCAGGTGCATAACCCTGTGTAAGGAAGATGACCCTTTCCCTTTGCTTCAGTTTCTACAGTGGCTGATTTTGCTACAGGAAAGTGTCTTTCCATGTGTGCTGCCCAGATCAGCACCATCAACATCACCTGGGGTTTTGTTTGAATTGCAAATTCTGAGGTTCCACCCCAAATTCTACTGAATCAGAAACTCCAGAAGTGCTTTAATAATTGGTATTGTAACCTTTTATTTTTAATTACTTTAATTATTTATACTTACAAGAACCGAGTATAGGCAAATGGTGCAGGGGATGAGAGGATTCACCAGAAACAGAGTAGGGAGCAGAACAGGCGGATCTACTGAAATACACTGCTGAGGATAGCAGCAGACAAGAGAGGAGAGGTCTGCTGAGCCATGTGGGTTAGCTCCCTGGCTGGAGATCAAACTCAAGCTGTAGTGTCTAATAATAGCTAGATAGTGTTGAGACTTAACCCCTTGCACCACCAGGGAGACCCTTTAACCTGTGTTTCAAAAACCTTCCAGGACTTTCTACTAGTTGAAGATGATGGTGATTGCTTAATTTCCCATCCCCCAAGATTTCCTTCACAAAACAATATAAAATGATAAATAGAAAAAGATAAGTCTACCCAAAAAAATCCTCAGCTTTAAATACCTTTATACTTAAAAATATTTTAAAATAAGTATAAATTAAAAAAAAAAAGAAATGGGCAAAATCTCAGTGCATGTACTATATCCCAGTTTCCAGTTCCACCCCTGTACCACAGTGCATAAAGTAAGGAAAACCACAATGAAGACAGAATATTGAAGCCAGTGATGGAGCTTTGAGGGTAATCTCAATACTCCATTAAAAAAATTAATTCACCCTTAAGTCTAAAATTACTAAAAATTTTTAAAAAGAGTATAAGTAGATCAGAGTATAAGTCACAGGGAAAGAACTTAAAAATGTGTGCAGTTTTGTAGACTAAGTCATCAAAAACATAAGTTTTTGGAGAGAGTACCTGGTTAGAAAGAAATACCCTTTCTATAGCAAAAATAAAAAAAGCAAAAAGAAAAATTTTGGAGTCCTGACATTCAAAAGCTTACCACAAACTGTAAGAAATAAACAACCTGACTAAAAGCTGGCCATAGACCTAAACAGATACTTAACTGAAAAAGATATACAGATGGCAAATAAGCATATGAAAATCTGTTCCATGCTGTATTTCATCAGGGAGATGCAAATTCAAACCACAATGAGATACTACTGCACACCTAGCAGAATGACCTAAATTCAAAGTACTGATACAACACTAAATACTGGAAAGAATCTGGAACGCTGATTCATGGCTGGTGGGAAGACAAATGGTGCACAAACGTCAGAGGATATTTTGGAAGTTTCTTACATAAGTAAACATGTTCTTGCCATATGATTCAGCAATCCTGCTCCTTTATATTTATGCAAAGAAGTTAAAAACTTAGGTTTACACAAAAACCTGTACACAGATGTTTATCTCAGCTGTCTGTTTCTTTCTTCTTAATTTTTTCTCTTACTTTGAGGTATGATTAGGTTCCATTTTTAACTTTTGGGGGGTATATACTATAAGATTTTGCTTTGCAGTTACCAGGAAGTTCATACATAACACCCTATGTGAATGATGGTTTGTTTTGGTTTGATAATTACTTATATTTGAAAGCATTGCAAACCATTAAAATTGTATTCCTACCCATTTTATATTTTGGTATCTCATGTTACCTCTTTATCTTATATGAATCCTTTAACTAATTATTATGGCTTTAGTTAAGTTTACCAGTTTTTTCTTTAAGTTCATGTCTGCTTTTAAGTGATTGATTTATTTTTACTATATATTTACCTTTTCTAGGGGGATTTTTTACAAGTGTTTTCTTGATGTTAGTACTTTTTTTTTTTTTTTTTAAAGAAATCCCTTTCACATTTTTTGTAAGTCCTGACTAGTGGCAATAAATTCCTTTAGGTTTTGCTGATATGGGAAACTGTTATTTTAAATTTCAAATGTTAACCTTGTCAGATATAGAATTCTTTCCTGGAAGTGTTTTTTTTTTTTTCTTCTTCCTTTCAATGCTGTGAGTATGTCTTGCCATTCTCTTCTGAGGCCTCTAACTTTTTTTTTTTTTTTTTTAAAACNGTGTTTTTTTTTTTTTCTTCTTCCTTTCAATGCTGTGAGTATGTCTTGCCATTCTCTTCTGAGGCCTCTAACTTTTTTTTTTTTTTTTTGAAAACTCCACTAATAACCTTACAGGTTTTCTCTTGTCTATGCTATTCTCTTGCTGCTTTTAAGATCCTTTCTTTATGTTTAACCCTTGTCATTTTAATCATAATGCATCTTCATATGAATCTCCTTGAATTCTTCTTATTTGAAATTCTCTGGGTTTCCTGTATCTGGATATTTTTCTCTTTCTTCCCCTGGATTTTGCCTTAGAGGTCTTTTAAAGTACTATAGCTTTTTATAATTCTTTTTTCATTTTGCAAATAGAACTCACTGCCTGGGTGAGTTCTATTACTTTGTCTTCCACCTCACTTATTTGCTCCCATACTTCATTCCATCTCCTCTTTGACCATTATATTTTTCAGTTCTATGACTGTGTTCTTCAGCCTATAACATCTGTTTGGATCTTTCTTAGTTTTCTGGTTTTTCCTTCTTCCCCAGGTTTGGTGAGGATCTTCACAATCATTAATTTGAGATCTTCATCAAGTAGTTTGCTTATATCCATTTCTTTAAGGCCCTTTTCTATGGCTTTGTCTTATTCTTTCATTCCTGTCCCTCTACTTCCCTATTCTGATAATTCTCTTTGTTTACCTCTATATATTAATATTGAATAACTCTACTACCTCTCCTGGTCTTGAAGGATTGCTCTTATGCACATGATGTCTCATGAAGTTCAAGAGTTCAGTCCCTTCTGGCAGCCCAAGATAGATACTCAAGTTGTGTTCCTTTGCAAAATGCACATGCCTGCCTGCTATGTTGACTTGGCACAGTGTGCAAGGGCTACTGAACTGGCACAAATATGGTTCAATTGTTTGGCTCTGTGAATGAACATAGCAGCAGCTGACTGAGTAGGCTACACTGCATGCCTCTCCCCACCTGCCCCCATACTTTGGTCTGCTGCTGCAAATCTGCAGGTGGGTGGAGCTGCCAGTCCCTCTTGGCAGCATGGGGCTTAAGGTGTGGGAAACTTGAAGTCTGGCTTGTGGTGACTGGAAACCCAGGGCACTTTTTAATGCTAAAAGTGACATTTCATAAAGAAGATACAATTTTTTTTAATAATTGTGCACCACATAGCATAGTAGTCATCTTTACAAAATAAAATAAATATAATAGCTTCAAAGAGACATGTATAAAAAAAAATCACTAAAAACTGAAGATCTGACAGTACAAGCCAGATCAAGTTAACAAAAAAAGGAGAGAGAAAAGTCAAGACAACTTTTTAAAAGTGTAAAAAGGCCCAGAAAATGTGGAAAATGTTTGCAAATAATTTATCTGATAAGGGAATTGTATTCAGAATGCATAAAAAACCATAATTTACTCATCAAAGTATACACAAACAAATTTACAAGAAGTCAAAGACTCTGAATGAGCAATTTTCAATAAAAGTTATATAAATTATCAGAAGCATGTGAATCATTACGTATTAGAGAAATTCAGTGAAAACCACAATGAATATCACTTTACATCACTAACATGTCCATAATCAAAAAGTGAAATAACAAGTGTTGGCAAGGATGTAGAAAATTAAAACTCCTCTATATATAAAATGGTGCAGAAGCTTTGGAAAATAATTTGACAGCTCCTTTAAAAGTTAAGAATAGAGTAACTATACCTTATAGGAATTTCACTCCTAGATATAAATCCAAGAGAATAGAAAACATGCTTCCACACACACACACACAAAAAAAAATGTACCTAAATTGTTAAAGTAGTATTACTCACAATAGTTTCAAAGCGAAAATAACCCAGTTAGTTATTCTTTGACAGGTGAATAGCTAAATAAAAATTATATAGCTATGCAATGGCATATTATTCAACAGTAAAAACTAATCAAGTGCTGATTTGTGCTACAACATGGCCAGATCTTGAAAATATTATTTTAAGTGAAAGGAAATAGTTATAAAAGATACTGTGTGATTCCATTTGTATAAAATGTCATAATTGGCAAATGCATTGAAGACACAAAGTATTTAAGAGTTAACCAAGATTAGGGGACTAGGGAGAAAAGAAGAAAAGGGTTGGTGGTGACTGCTTTGGGGTGATGAAAAGTTCTAAGGGTATAGTGGTATTTCCACAACTCTGAGAATAATGTAAAGTCACTACATTGTGTACTTTAATGAGTAAATTGTGTGGTATGTGAACTATACCATATGGCTTGTTCATATGACTATAGGAATCAATGAATCTATTTGCTATTTTTTTTTAATTTGGTGTATGGTACTAATAAAAGACTTAAGGGAAAAAACTTTATATAACTCTTAAATAAAACACCAATATCTTTAAAATATTGACCATGACTCTTTTTGGATGATAAAATAAAGGTTATTATTTTCTTCTGTCCATTTTTATATTTTCAATATGCACAAATACTATTTTTATTTTTTAAATTTTTAATATAAATTTTTTAAATTTACATATATTTGACATCAGTTGTAATCCCCATGTATTCCCCATCACCATAACACCAGTGCACCATCACCTCAGTCCCCGTGCTCCCATCTGCCCTCACCCTTGCCCTCTTCCCTCCCCACCTAGTGTCCCCAGTTTGTCTTTATCTTTTCATTTTTGGTTTTTGTTTCTTTCTTGTTGTTGTTATTATTATTATTGTTCTTATTCCTTTCCTTGATCCTTAACAAATACTATTTTTTAAATGAAAACAAAAATTAAAATTTCATTTTAAAATGAATAAAGTGGAGGGGAAAATTAGCTAATGTAAACAAGTTTCTTAACATGCCAAAAAGAGTTAAGGTGAAAAGCATCAATATAAAAGACCTATTAATCAGATCCTGGAATCGTGGTGTCTCCAGACTGGTATGCATTTGACCTAAGTTCTGGTTAGCTGTGAATGATTGACAGCCCTGCTAGGGACAATCTTGAGAAAGATCTCCTTTCTAAATACTACTTTGATTTGCATCAGAGAGCATGGTATGGGAATCTAAACTCCTGTAGCCATTTATTTGTATTGAGGTTTCTAGATTCCTCATCTGAAAATGTGGAGAAAAAATAAATACATGAACTATAACAATCCATTTGCACTGCAGAATCAGTATCCTCTATAAACTTGAGAGAAATGTAAATTTCTGGGCTCTACCTCAGACATACTGAATCAGAAATTCTGGGAATAGGGGTGAGCAATCTGTGTTTTAGCAAGCCCTCCTCATGATTCTGATCTATACATGGTTTGAAAACTGCTATCATTATTTCTTAAAAGGCTGAAAAAGAAAATCATCACTTTGTACCTGGAAAATATTGTCAAATCACACATCTCAAAAATATAGATTTTCTGACCACCTCTTTAAAGCCTTTTCTGTATTCTCCCAAACTCTCTCCCTCTCTCCTCTCTCCTCCCTCCCTCTCTCTCTCTCCTCCCTCCCTCTCTCTCTCTCTCTCACTCGCTCTCTCACACACACACACACATTTGAAATGTTATCTTAGTGAGTCACCATTACTCATAAGTATGTCTCCTTGTTGTATGTTCGTGGACAATCACAATAGTTCAGAAATTTCATAAAGATTCCTCTAATTTTTTACAACTCCAAAAGCCTGTGGTTTAGCAAAGTGAGAAAAATCACCTTACCCAACTGGGAGAACTGACAGTACCATTTCTGGCATGAATCAGTAGACCGCTTTCTAGTCGGGAAGGCAATTTAACACCTTTAAGTCACACACCCCCCCCCTTCTATTTTAGTATGCCCCTTTGGAAATACTCATTCTTATATTTTTCTGTGACTGACTCTTTTCCACAACAGTTTTTATTTCTTACATTTAAATGAAGACTTTTTCAAGCATTTCCTGCTGAAAGATTAAACTGTGCTTACCTTATTCCTTCTTTGTCAGCCAGCTCTCCTTTCCTTGCTGTCTGTTGTAGACTTAGGGGCCACAGCCCCTGGTTTTGAGAAAGCTGGTATGCCATTTAAAGTTCACTGGAAATTTGAGTAGCAGGGCACCATGTAGGAGATAATACCTTAAGGTAACACTCAATTAAAACACTCAACTAAAATGGTGCGCGCACACACACACACTTAAAGGGAGAGATGACATTAACACAGAAATTCTAAAAACAAATTACTCTGTCCATTTCAGGGAATCTAAATTCACATTTTAGTTGTTGTTGTTTATTTGTGTTTTTTTTCACCACTGCTCTCTCAGAGAGACCCAATTTCTTTGCATTGTACATTTGGCAATGCCCCAGACTTGCTCTAAGTTCTTTGATCTGAGACCTACACAGAAAAGGTTTGCAGGCTAAGCAGGAAAGTGAAGATGGAACTCGAGTTAAATATCTTCTCTCACCTTTAGAAAACAGCAAAAAATAAGCAGATGCAATTTGTTATACTCACATTGTTGACAAGATTACCATGACTGCTACAGGCAAAGACAACAGCAAGGAGCTTACTTCATCTGCCAACTGTTCTGTGTCTTAAGGGAATGTGTTGATTCACTGAATGACTGAACTAAGCCATTTTGCAGAATATATGAATCTTGCCTCTGATCCTAGCTCTTAAATGCTATGTTGTGGGACTGTGTTCTCCATGTCAGACTCGATCTATAACATAACAGCACTACCTCCATCCCTCCCTTGCTCTCCTTATTTTTCTAAAGCTAAGGAGAAAGATAGTCACTTACCTCTGATATTTGGGTCTTTCATGTAGTTTTCTCAGTTCATTCAGCCTAAAAGAGTCTAAAACCTCATCACTTTGTAGGTTTTGGTAATTATCATGTTCAGAGAATTTTATCATAATGAGGAGATGATATTTGTTAGTCTATTTGCTCACTCCCATCAAACCAGACATCTGGAAAAGTATGTCTACAGTACATACCAAGTCAACTAAGAAAGAATCTAAGAGTCACACGCATTTGCTTGGTTCTCTAAGGTAATCTATAATGATACAGAGCAGCAAGGGGCACTAAAACTGGCATGGACAGTGACCGAATAGCTTACCAGTCTCTGTCTGAGTTCTTCACCTGCACACACAATTGCAAGAATGCTCAGGCTCAGAGAACAACAATAATGGGATTTATTTAACAAATAAGGGTAAAAAATAGTCACTGGGGTCATAAATAGCCATTGAACCTCAGCTGAAGCAGTGTCCAGTGTTTTAAAGTCCTATACACAAAGGATCCCATGATGCTGTCTTTCCACCACAAGGGTCTGGAGCACACGCTAATCAGACTATAGGCCTGGAACCAACTCACAAAGGTATTAGGAGATACAACTGGAGATGCTCACTGGAGTTGCTGAGATGCCCCAGCACAGCACTAGACAACTGACACTCAAACAGCAGCTGCAGCAGCAGCTGAAAGACCCAACAAATGGCCACACTCTTGCAGCTCAGTGAGGTCCACAGCCAGGTAGGCACCAAGCGTCCCGTATTCGCCTTTTCCTTCCAGGCTGTAACAGCAGCAAAGCTGGGAGCAGTTTCAGTTGCTCAGCTACCTGCAAAGCCTCCAAACTTTTCTTCTCTGAGGTTGGTTTCTGGAAGCCTCTCCACATCCTTTAGAAGCCTGCAACAGTCTTCTGGAAGATCAGCATGGTGGGGGCAGAAATGGCAGACCCCAAAACCGATGAATATCTGAAAACCCTAAATTCCTGAATGCTGAATCCTGACAGTGACTTCTGCAATCCCCTTCTAGATCTTATCAGAGTCTCCACCCCCACTGATATTTAGTTCATGTTTTGACTGGGGCTATTCGTCCTCACCAGCATGCCCTCCAGGAAGTGCCACCTGTCTTTGGCTTCAGCCACTGGTTACAGGAGTCCATTTTAACAACAAATACAATGTAAAGTTAGCTTATATTGGAAAACTCCCTTTACTTCCACTTCCCTTCTTAAGTTTTTTTCTGTTCTATCTAATATAATATGTAGTAACAACAACTCTGTCTTCATCCCTGTTTTCTTCTGAGCAGATTTAAAACACTCCAGGGATATTTTTAATTTCTATCTAGTCCCAGAGCCTTATTGAATCAAAGGGTTAAAATAATCACATTCTCATTCTCTCTCTCTCTCTCTCTCTCTCTGAAAACATATTGGGAAACTATGAAATCCTACTCTGTGCCCACAAATAAACCCAATAGCAATCTGTCCTCTCAAAAATTTGGTCTAACTGCTTCCATTTGATTACTTAATCATCTCTGTCTATCTTGGAACATCCTGAAATTATGTCTTACAATGTTAGTAGTTTCAGAGGTTATCAAGAAACATCTGTTTTCTGGATCTGTTGCTCCCTCTCTTCATGAATTTTAGAAAGCAGAGTTTCACGTTTCACTCCAAACCCAATCACTATCACGAACGAAGCTACAGAGTTGGATCCCATCATCATAAGCCAGATTTTGGTAAACTCAATACAGTGAAATGGAGAGACGTTGGTTTCACAGCTAAGCTGCACATGTAAACTTTATGAGTTTAACTAACATAGTTTTACTCTAACTGTAAGATACGGATGATAATATTATTAAGTATTGCTCTAATAATGAATTTGTTGTTTTAAAAAGTCTAGCTGTTTATTCTCCCCCAATTTATATTAGTAGTCCATTTAAACTTGGGGTATTAAACAGCATAACAGCACCCCATAGCTGAAGGACACAAACAATGACAAAGACTGAACTATTTTTAGTGGTAGAATATTTTAACAATACAGTTTTGTTTTGTTTTTTAAGATTTTATTTATTTATGCATACAAGAGCTAAGGTACAGGCAAGAGGCATGGGGGGTGAGAGGACTCACCAGAGACAGAGTGGGGAGCAGAAAGGCAGAGCAACTGAAATACATTGCTGAGGGAAGCAGCAGGCAGGGCAGGAGAGGTCTGCTGTGCTATGTGGGTCTCCTTTCTGACTGGGGATTGAACTTATTCTGCAGTGGCCAGGGAAGCCCCACAGTGAAGCATTCAGGGAGGCTCTTGTGCCACCAGGGAGGCCCAACAATACAGTTTTTAAGAAAATAACTCATTTTCCTTTTCTTTGCTCTCTAAATTTCCAGAAAAAAAATAGCTAATTGTTATAGATGTGATCTGTAATCATGCATAATCCATTACCTGGCCCAGGCTTCTCAAATATTGCTAAACCTAGCAAACATAAATTTTCTTTGGAGAAAGTACTGATTCTTCTGGGCATCTTTCAAAACTGTGTTTTATACCATTGGTAGAGGAATTAAATTCTTGTGCCATGGATGTAAATGATATTAAAATTGCAGATCATTTTTAATCCTTTACAAGCAAAGATTGGACTTTCATAAGCATATTTATTTTCTTATATTTGACCAACTATGGGATTAAATGTTTTCAAGTATTGAATATCAAGACAGGGACTTTCCTCTGACTGCATTTGTCCACTAGGCACAGAGCATCAAAGTAAAGGTTACAGTCAGATCATGGTGGGATTTTCAGTGCTAGTGGCCCTCAACATTACCAACTAACACACTTTTGACAAGTTTCTAGTTGAAGTCAGTATTATTTTGAAGAGCAATTAAGAATCTATTTCTCTAGATTAGTTGCTGTTCTAGAAGCACTGAATTTAAAAATGCTACTGCAACTCTCAAATGTTATGAAACCTATTGACTTCTTTCTGCCCCACTTTAAAATTGTGAGAGCTTAGGAAACTCAAAACTCTGATGCCTTTTGGGAAGTACCTTCTACTTCTGATTGGAGTAACTTCTACTTGTGAATTACCAGTTTCTGTAAAATCACAGAAAATGGTGTGAAAAGGAAGCCCAAAGATATCATTTTTTGCCTTGTATCAATTTGCTTTCTCCTCTGCAACCATTAGCCAGAAACAGATAGAACCTGCTGATTTTAGGAGATCATGAAGAGCAATAAAAACCACAAAGCAATAAAGACTGTTTACTGGGTTCAGTTCTTCATTTGCCAAACTTTGAAAATGTCACCTCGTGTCCTAAGAGTCAAAGTTTATTTTTTCCACTTAAATCTATAGGACCAGCAGTTTGATTTTCTCAGTGAATTTCTTTTTTCCTCAAGTCATATTTTTAAAAGATAACATCCAAACCACAAAGTTAGCTACAATTTATATATTTGCATTGTACTACTTAGATTATAATACTTACATTTCTCAAAATAAAGAAATAGTCAGATTCTTCTTAGTAGCCATTACTGATAACACAAATCCTGTCTGCCATCTTCAAAAAGAAGTATGTACAGGAGAGTAGGAGACATAAACACACTAACATGGAAGGAAAGCTTATATACCAGAAAATAAAACAACTTCTTATTACACTGGAGGGAGGGAGGGAGGAAGGTAGGAGGGAGGGAGGGAAGAGTCAAGTGAGGAGAGAAGAAGGAAGAAAACAGAAAGCAAGAGAGAAAAAAAGAAAAGAAAAGAAAAGGAGAGCCATTTCATTCTGTTTGTGTTCCACTAGCTTTTCAAGTGTCAGAATTGACAAGTCCTATGCAATATTTAACTCAGCTCTCTTCTTAAACTGTTGGATTCGTATTGATGAAATTAAGCTCTGCAATCAATCCTTTGAATGTGCATGAATTTCTAGTGTTGAGTTCAACGGAACTATCAGGATAAAGTTAGGGTGTTAGTCACCAACTTTTCTTTATTTAATTGCTGAAAGATGTAAAATTTCATTTATTACCTGAGCTGAAAGAATTATTGAAATTATGAATGCAGAAATATAACTTTAAGTATTTCCTGATGTTTTGTCTAGAAGGTAATTCCAAAGTAGTAAGGGTAATGGGCATTCTATTTCCTTATCTAATCAAGAGATGGCTTTTCAAATCTCTCCAGAGACCTGCTTCATCATCATTCATCAGTATTCATGGACTCATCTATAATTTTTGAGATGTGGAACAGAACCCTGTTCGTGATGCAGACAAGACCCTGTAAGGGCTATATTGTGAAGGAAGTAAATTGTGTCCTTGGGGACGCTTTCCTCCAGCCCTTCCTTAAACCTGAATAGACTCTTTCCCAAAGTTCACAGTGTCCTCCCACTGCCCACTCTCAGAGCTCCCTCTAACTCCTGATGCATTCTGCTTCCCTCCTCTCTAGTCCCTAAATATTTCACTACAATGCCACAGTGATTGTAATAATCTAATTTGTATCCACTTGTTAATGGTTTATAAGAGTTTAATGTTGTCCCCTTCTAGGCAGCATGCTTACATACTTGTATTTTTTCTTGAGTTTCCAAGGCTTTAACCTAGAGGAGAAACCCAAATTCTCAAGATGGTATTTGCTGGTTTTAATAGAATTAAGGCTAATTCACAAACCATCTTACACCCTTGACTTATACCCTTGTATATACTTATATACAGTCACTTGCAGATTCATTCAGGAACAGCAACTTCATCCACCTCCTTTTTTCCTGAAATATGAAAAATCGATAAGTGGCTTTTAAAAATGACTCTGCAGTGGTGACTCCATCCTGAGCAGCAGAAGCATACTGGTCAGGTGACAGCTCTGTACAAACACATCAGCCCTCGGTAGCACAACTAGCAGGAGTCTAAATATATTTGTCATTCTGACAACACTGCTATGTGAGTGTCTCTCAGTCACTAAATCCAATGAACGGTATTGGAGTCCCAACTCAAACAAGGAAAAGCACCTTCAGTCATTACAGATTTCGGGAGAGGAGGACTCAGACCAGCATGTGTTCTCTGAATGCCCTAAACCAAACTTTGGGATTCTAACAGAATTACCTCCAGAGTACCATTTGCCCCTGCTCTGACCTCTTCCCACTTTGTAAACTTGGTGATTCCATCCCTTTTAACCCACATCCCTCTGACCCCAGTCATCTACAGAAACACAAGATTAGGACCCATCTTTAAGGTAATTTAGACATATGTCCTTCTTTATCACACAGATTGTTGGTACTAAATAATGGGACATTTACATACCTGCTTGGTTTTCAAAGAAACAAATAACCAGCAACCACTTAGGAAGCATTCTTCTCTAAGCCCCATTGCTTTAGATGACCACCATATAGAACTGTTTGGTGGCAGAGTTTTGCACAGAAGACACTGTTTTGTTGATGTTTGTCCCTTCCCAAGTAACTGTGAAGCCATCTGGCACATAGTAAACAGGCTTACGCATTAACTGACTGTGTTCAGGAAACCTAGCAGTTAGCAATTAATTTGATCCCCAAATAATGCAGTGGAAATTATCATCAAAGGGATAGCAATGGGCAGCCATGGAAAAGATCTTGGAAAACACTGCATGTCTACAGATGTAGAGGTTCCTATGCATTCCCTCAGATAAGAAATCAAATCAGTGTCAGATTATCTTGTAGTTTATGAATCCTAGTTGGTTGCATAAATGGCAGCCCACTGATCATAAATTCCACACAGTCTTCCCTTAATGACCTTAATGGGTTGCCATTATTTTACTGTGCTATCATTCAAAAAAAGCCCATCTGGTATTCATAAATACATGCAGAAGAGGGTGGACGCTGACATTTATAAATGCAACTGAATATCTTCAGTTCAGGTGAAATCAGGAGTTTCTCTCGAGTTTTCCCTTTGATGAGTTTCAATAATTCTTGAAAACATCAACCTTGAAACTGAATAAATAAAGCAAGTTTTTTGATGTGAGGACATATTATTATTTTAAAATGTTTGTATGATTTCAAGTATAATGAAAATATTTAAATGACAAAAGGATGATGCAAACTGCACACTGTCATCTCTGCCTTCTAACACAACTACACAGACTCATTCACCAGTGGCTTCCACTTCCTCAGTGTCGCTTTTTTCTCCATAACAAGAGTTCCAGTTTGAGTCCCTTCAGAAATTATCTCAATCAAGGATTTCAGTAACAGTACGTTGAGCACAAGCAAGAAACAGAAGAGTATTTTGCTATATTAATGCTAAACTCTGTCAAAAACTGAAAATGAATTCTGCTGCAGCTGTTCTGAGATGATCATTCTCACAATTGTCCAACACCATCTTTATTCCTCAATATCTGACCCTTATTTTTTAAATTTATTCATTAATTAATCTATTTTTCTTACAATGTTTGCTTGCTTTACTTGGTGTAGTCCTCTTAGGATTTCTATCACCAATTCATCCGTGCACCATCACCACCCTTGTGTTCCTCCCATCCCCACCCTGATCCCAGTCCCTCCCTCTTCCCTCCCAAATGTCTTTGATTGTAGTTGTACCTGATCCTTATTGATTGGCAATTTCTCCTGGGATCCTTGGCCTTATGCCATGTGGACCAAGCTTGCTTCACTACCAGAATACAGAAAGTTGAGCATAGGATGCCCTCTAAAGTAGACTAAGGATATCTAGGCAGAGCATTTGCTAGAAGGTAATTGGCTCTCATGACGAACATGCCTTCAATCTGTGAAAACTGATAACAGTCAGGGATGATACCGAATGATCTTGTGCTACATCTTTAGAATTTTCTACAATAAGCTAGAGGAGCCAAAATATAAGTAGGTGGTAGGAAGCTGATAAAGTTACTGTCTTTGTTTGGAGTTCTGAGAGTTGAACCTTAGTCAGAGATTCAAGTACAACTTGTTTATCTGGAAGGTTATTCCAGGATAAAATATCACAGAGGTATAGGAAAGTGAGAGCCAATAAAGAGTGTGCTATTAAGCCTGTAACTACAGTTGTAAACTAAACTTCAATCCCACTGAGAAATTCTGGAAGGCAGGGTAGATTATGCTTCAGAGATATTTTGTATGAGAGCTGAGGGACCCAACTATCTCTCCACCAACCCTTGTCAGGCAATTGCTAAAGGCTGCTTCAACTGGGAAATTAACTCCCAATATTTCTGGCCTGTGTCATTTGCATGAGCATCTTCAGGAGGCAAAGAGTTGTGGGTGCTTGGGTTTGGAAGTCAACTACATGAATGAAGGGGAGAATACAAGCACCCAGAACATCTGTCAGAGAGACCATTAATTCCTCAGGCCCTTAGAGCGTACACAGGAGACGTGGAGATCTTGTGGGATGTTACATATACAGCCTATAATTTGCTGCTTTAATATTTTTAAGGATTCTTATTTATTTATGCATATAAGAGCTGGGGTGCAGGTCAAAGGTGCCAGGGGAGGGTGGGAGGAGATGATTCATCAGAGACAGAATGGGGAGCAGAACAGGCAGATCTACTAAAACACACTGTGAGGGGAGCAGCAGGAGAGACAGGAGAGGTGTCCTGCACCATATTGGTCACCTACCTGGCAGGGGATCAAGCTCGTGCTGCAGTGACTGCAGATAGTGCTGAGACTTAACTCTTGACAACCAGGGAGACCCTGCTGCTTTAATCTAAAGAGGCCACTGCCTCCATCAAGGGTGTCCTAATCACCAGTCATTTTCAAACTCTTGCCACAACAGATATGTCTATAGCACCCATTCAGCAGGAGTATTTTTGGTTTTATAAGGTAGTGGTTCATCTTCCTAACTAGACTGTAAGTTTCTGCAGAACAAAACCTCTCACTATTCTGTTCTGCTGTCAGTACCTAGCTCAGAACAACACCTTATAAATATGTGTTGTTTCAAATAAAGTATAAAATTTAAGTATAGGAAAAACTGAGAGGAAATATGCCTTTTAAAATGTTGTCTATGACTGGTGAATTTTGTTTTCTACTTTTTCCTTTTATTTTCAATGCTTTTCATAAAAACACTATGTTCTTATGTAGAGAATTTGGAAAGTATAAAAAGAATGTTTTTTTTAAAATGCCTTTCTTATAATGGAGAAAGTAAGACAGACTATGTCTTAAGATATAATTTAGTCCTGTATCCTTGACTGATGCTCCCTAATATCAGAATGTTTCATCTCATTGACTATATGGTAATTGATTATTTAAGTGATAAGTATTTTTATATGCCCACCTGAAATAACAATGCCATATTTTAACAAAGAAATTATTTAACTGAAGAGATGGCATAATATATACCCATTCATGCTCATTTCAAACCTTGCCAAGTATCCAAGTCCTTTATCTTGTTGTTTCTGAATTTCTCCATATAACATAGAATAACTGCAGGTACAAAGTGTGGCCTGATTTAATTTAGAAACCAAAACATCACTTTAGTATAGTGTGAAGTTTGTGGATGAGCTCTGAACTATAATGACTCTCCTTAATTTCAATATATCATATAACTGCCAATCTAATTTCTCATGTTTTAGAGAAATCTACATTTCAATCACCACATTATTAACAATTAATGGTGAGATTTAGGATGGGGTACTATAATTTTAATAAAAAGATTCACAAGAAAGGTCAGCGAACTCTTCAGAATCAATCATTTATAAGCAGTCTTTGGTTTTCACTGAAATATTTATGAATGATAAAATTATTTTGACAAGGTAAAGTTTGATATGGAGGCCATTTCTGACAACATGTCATGGTTTTATAAAAATTCCTGGGTATAGTTAAAATAAAGCAAGAAGTTAAAGCCAAATTAATGGATAATTCCATTTAAGATTTACAAGAGATAATAGGCATCAAATGTAAACATCCACATGATCAAATACATAACATTTTTTTCAGGATCAGACCAAAAGAGATAGCCAAGAATAAAGCTTAAAATAAATATATAAGAAAATAAAATTATTCTCCAAAATTTTATTTTAAAAGATTTATTTATTTATGCATACAAGAGCTGGGGTACAGGCCAGAGTCACGGGAGGTGAGAGAAGTCACCAGACAGAGTGGGGAGCAGAATAGGCAGACTGACTGAAACACACTGCTGAGGGCATCAGCGGGCACAGCAGGAGAGGTCCGCTGTGCCATGTGGGTCCCCTCCCTAGCAGGCAGCAGGGATCGAACTCGTGCTGCAGTGGTTGCGGTTTGCTTCATAGTGCGTTGCTTAACCCGCTGCACCATCAGGGAGGCCCTCTCCAATATTTCAACAAGGAGATGTTTCTATAGGGTAAGAATGACATTCAGTCAAAAACCTTGATTTACACATGAAGAAACAAGTCAACATTATTTTTTAATACAGAATTGCTTAACCTGCCCGTGACCAAACTGCTTTAACAAACACTTGCTTTATTCAATAGAACTGTAGCAGAGAGCCTCAGCAGTTAGATCAAGAATGTGTTCATGGTGGGTATAGTGAATTAGGACTCCTACTTTGAGGATCACTGAAAAAAGGAGCTGCTTTCCATACTTCCTTCTATATCACATGTAAAAAAATTATCCTTTAAACCCAAGAAACTTCACCAAACACAAAGGTGGACTTCTTTTTCCATGATGTCAGTCTTTCTGACTTTCAGTGTTCCTGTAACCTAATTCTGCATGCAAGCAAGCAGGAATCAAGAAGTCACTTATAAATGGGGTGAGCACATATTAATTTACCACTGGCCCCAAGGGTTCTATGATTGTGACCCCACATCTGTACAGACCCTCCTACTAAGGCGAATCAGCATGGCTTTAGTGCTCTATGAGAGCTATGCTTTATTGGAGGAGCATAATTATGTGTGGTAAAATGAATCAAACAATCCTAAAGCTCAGCAGCTTGTTTTACTTTGTTGTCATAGCATCCCACAATATAAAAAATATCTGTATAAATTAGATTCAGTTAAAATTTTCTGGAGATAATCTGAACTTGCATAAATTTGTTAGCATTGCTTAAATATAGAACTCCCAGAGTTGTGAGTTTAGGAAAAATAAAAATATTTTGTGAATTTGATATATAGATTGCAGTGTCAGTAAATTTACATTTACTTAGAAGAATTAAGGAGAAGTGAACTGTATAAAATATAAAAATTTTAATGTTATTTTAAGCACCTATATAATGTTATATAATTCAACTCTTTCCAATGGGAGACTGTGAAATGTTTTTGCTGTAATATTAATGAAACTTGTATTTTTTAACATTAATCATATGCCAGTGGCTGTTGTTTAAGTGGTTTCAGAATATGTAAAAACAATTAATTTTCTTGAGATTTTGGGGACAATGCTGGTCTGCCTTTATTAGTAATCTGCCTGAGGAATAATTATTTTCTACAGATGGTATAAAATTTCCAACTAATAGACCTTATTCAAGTAATCATAGATTTCATATTAGTAAAACTAGAGGTTATTAGGGTATTTATTCTATCTTCAAGATGATTTGCTTCTGAAGGAGTAGAGTTGAGGTTCCATTGTAACGATTACTAATAGAATAGCTCTCTGAACTTTTACTAAATGAATTCGTAAATGTCAGTGCCTGCAAAATCTATAGTGTTTCTCTCAACTCAGAGTGAGCTCTAGATACATATCCCAAAACTGATTCCCTGATTTTCCCAACCAGGTATACCTTCAGCACTTTTGAGATTTATCATTTATAGGTTTTTCAAAAGCAACCCATCCTTTACTTTCATCCAATATCCCACTGATATGGTCTCTTACCACTCCTAGAGACTACTTGCCACCTCCTCCAAGTGATTCTGTGTATTCTCCCAGACACAATTTGATCTTGATATTTCTCTGTTCATAAATCTGTAATGGTCCCCATTCCTGAGGCAATTAGTTTTGTCAGGGCACAAAGTAAACCATCCTGAACCTCTTTGGGTTCGTTTAAGGTATCAGATAATCAAACAAGCTTCAGACAGATTGATAAGAGAAAAAGCCCTCAAGAAGTTAATAATAGCAGGTATATCTCCTGTATACATGGGAGAGAGCCAACCTGATTGAGTAACCTCCCAGGTGACTTCAGATGCCATCTTGCTTGACTATGGCAAATGCATTTGGGTAAGAAAGGACAAGTTCTGTAGGGAGTTTACCAAGGAAGACACAGAAAACAAAAGGTATGCATATTTTAAACTGTCTTTCCCCACTGAAAAGAGATAAGGAGATTGGATATTCCTGGAGAGCTCTTGAAAAGAGAAATTTACATGTAGATGTCATTTTCAAAACAAACTCTACTAAGTAAACATAGGCTGAGTTGGTCATATAATTGTATTAGTAAAGTGAAAAAAAATTGCATTTGCCTGCTTTGTGTTATTATTCTCATCTGTTGAAATGGGATACTTTCATTACATGCATTTCAAAATAATTGGGAACATTAATTAAAAACATGGGAGTGAAAGTACTCTGAAAAGTGTAAGTCTCTAGACACACAGGTTATCATTGTAACTATTTCTTGGTCCAGCCTTTTAGCTTTGCTCAGCAAAATTCTAATAGTACCAGGTTTCTTCAGTTTATCAAGTATAATATAAGGCAACAAACTTCTTTCACTGGTCCTTAATTTCTGTTCTGCTACAGAGGTAAATAAGCTAAAGTCAGAATCATTTAGCCCCTTGCTGTGAAAACCATTATTATTCCTTAGTATAATTATTGTGCCTACAGATTTTGTAATTCTTCCCTTGCATTTGACATTTTATTTGGTACTGTGTATCCAATTTTTGTGTAAATCAATTCAATTTAATCTCACAATCAGCCTCTTGAAACAAGGTTTCGAAACACCAGGCTTCAAAGTCTCTCTTCCCATCCTCTCTGACTCTTCACTTTGTATTTCCAACATTCATATGGTGTCTTTGGAGATCACCACATAAAAGGAAAGATGCAAAAGGCCACAAGGAAACATTCCAAGATGCTTGTAAATTTAATTTTCTGGGTCCTTACTAAAAGTCACATTTATAAAATGTGCATTAACAAAGCTCAGTTACCTATCATAGTACATTAAACTCATCCTCTGTGGACTTTTCAGTTAAATTGAACGCCAATTTGATTAAACATAAGAAATCAGAGGCGTTAAATCTGTCTAAATGGATGGACACACCCACATCTGTACTCACAGACCTGGCTGTTTGAAAACCTTATAGAGGAAATTCTGCAAAGATTTCTCAAGGTTTGAACTTGGCTGTTGTCATCGTTTGTATTTATATGCAGAAAAATTTGTTGTGTCTTATTTTTCACCACCCAAGAAAAAAGACAAAAGAAGGAAGGAGAAAGCAAGAAAAACCAAGAGAATAAATAAGGGGAAAAAAGAAAATGACTAATGAGTAAATTATTTTTTTTTTAATTTAAAAGGATAAGGGAAGAATAAGAGAATGTCTCTTTGAAGGTTCAATTTGAATGCATTCCCTCCACCTCCACAAAAAGGACAATTTAAGCAATGATTCATTTCCTTAATTCACCCTAAGACTGAATTTCAACACTATTAATGAAAAAAGTCTCTTGCAGAAGCTGAGAAATAACAGTATTTCCCAACAATCCCACAACAGGTTGAGGGGCTTCTGCAGTCACCGCAGTGTGAGTTCAATGCCTGCTCAGGGAGGGGCCCACATGGCACAGCAGACCTCTCCTGCCTCACCCCTCAGCAGAATACTTCAATTGTTCTGCCTGTTCTGCTCCCCACTCTGTCTCTGGTGAATCCTCTCACCAACCATGCCTCTGACCTCTACCCCAGTTCTTGTATGAATAAATAATTAAAATCTTTTTAAAAATAATAAAAAATAAACTCTTTAAAAAAAACAAATATCTGTGAACTAGAATGACCCAACTCTGTTTTACATTAAGTCTCAGAGTAGTTCATCCAGATTTAAGTTTTATGAAAGGAAATATTTAACCTTTGCTCCCTTTCGTTCCTAATAAAGACTTGCTGGGTAATACAACTAGAAGCACTAAT
Organism: Galemys pyrenaicus; assembly: GCA_019455555.1. Lineage (NCBI taxonomy): Eukaryota > Metazoa > Chordata > Mammalia > Eulipotyphla > Talpidae > Galemys > Galemys pyrenaicus. Next base: position 1,566,398 of record JAGFMF010011796.1, on the reverse strand, counting down.
ATAATATATGTCTACACACTCTAATGTTCACATTCCTTGGTTGCTGTTGGCATTTTACATTGCATCACTAAGTAATGACAAAATATGCATTGTGTTAAGAGTCTTTACAGAGGTCATGAAATGTTATTTTCAAAGAAAGGGAGGAGTTCTGGTCATCTTTACTACTTCCAAAGGACTTTAATATGTGAATTTAAGAAATGCAACTTTGGTCTTCACTTTTGAATGAAACATTAAATTAAAAGGGAGATGTAATGTTAAACTATTATCATTCAGATAAAGTATGTCTCTTCAATAAAAGGTTATTGAAAGTTATTCTGTCTTATTACTCCCCTGAATGACACTATGAACAAAGAAACTGAAATCAATAAACAAAGGAAGGAAAGTGAAGGCTGACTGAGTTGCATTATAAAACATAATCTACATCACAACAGGAGTACATTAATTTAGAAGAAAATTAGTAAGGTGCTGTTAACAGAATAATGAATAGTTTCAAAGGTTTACCATATCAAAAAGCCCTAATTGTGTTCATTAATTCCCAACCAACATTATTGTGGGAAAACTAAATGTGAACAATAATGTGTCTCATATTCTCAGAAACCTGAAGAGATGCTGCTATCCACTACATTTACTTTGTAAATGTCCCCTCTTAATTACTATGGCAATATTGTGCATATAACAATCTCTAAAGATGAAGGCATGTATTGATATGCAATAGGATTTTGAAGGATTGTATGGGGAGAGGTTGGAAAATATCTGGCATTTTACATCAAGATGGAGTTTCAAAAGAAGAGTTAGTGAAAGAGAAGAATTTATACCAGATCATAAGGATTTAAGCTTATTGTATTCCAAATATGAGTATGAATTCACACTTTCAGAGAACCAAAATTATACAATTCACTGGAAAAACAAAATTAGTCAAATTGGCAATTTGGAAACATCTAAATGAAATGTCCAGATGAGTGACTGGCATTTTCCCTTCTCAAACTGGTTGTCTTAGCAATATTAGAGCCAATATTGATGTCTGAGTTGTGGGGGAAAATAAGTTTCTCTGTTGCAATTTTTCATTTTTAATAATATTAGTTCAAATTTCTCCAGTGCCTTTTATTCCATTAGCTCAAAGCACTTTTCAAACCACTAATGAATTACACTTCCTGACATTCCAGCAAGGCAGAAAGCATCCCATCCATTTTCATAGCAAAATGCTTTACTTCTAGTAGCACCAGCCATTAGAGAGTAGTCACAATTTTTTAAAATATTTTTATCATTTTCTCACTTGCCATTTTATCTCTTACTTCCTAGGCAAATCTGAGGCATTAAGAAATTAACAAGATCATCCAAAAGGGAGAGATCAGAATCTAAGTCCTCAATAATTTTGTCTGCCTTACATCTTAAATTAGCATAGAATCCATTCAAATTCTCCAGAATACTCAGTGGGGGGCAAAGAACAAAAGAGAGATGTCCCCAAATCCAGTCCCTTATCACTAGGCATCTTCATCATCATTTCAGTACTTCTAAGCCCAAAGCATAAAGCATTGAAAAGAACTGTTTAGGTGACCAAAGTTATTTCCCAAAGCTAAGTAAATCATTTACAACATTATTCACTGCACTGAGAATGATAGCAATTGCCAGTGAGTTATGTTAATTTCAGGTTCATTTAAATTCCAACTCACTTCTTTATAGAAATCTGTCCTGAGTGAATCCTTTTGGGTTTATGAACAAACAAGATAAGAGCAATTGAATGAATTCATTTGTTCCCATTTTAAACAGCCAAATACGGGGAGTTCCACAGTTATCATTATTGATTTTTTTTTTATTTTAAAATGTTCACCAAAGTAAAGGATGACTTATCCTTTCTATGTCTCTGTATTGACCATATTAAAACATATAAAATAAGTATGTTGTCATCTCCTGCAACTTACCTCCCACAATTGCTGCTTTTGGAGTCTCCATTGCACGTTGCTGTCACTAGTAAATTGCCCACACTGTTCATTTTATTTTATTTTTAAAGATTTATTTATTTTATGCATACAAGAGCTGGGATACAGGCCAGAGTCCTGGGAGGTGAGAGGATTCCTGAGAGACACAGTGGGGAGCAGAACAGGCAGATCAACTGAAATACAGTGCTAAGGGAGCAGCAGGTAAGGCAGGAGAGGTCTGCTGAGCCATGTGGGTCCCCTCCCTGGCCAAGGATCAAATTCATGCAGCTGTGCCACAAATGCTTCACAGTGTGGTGTTCAATCACTGCGCCACCAAGGAGGACCACACTTTTCATTTTAAAGCACATACACTTTCCCCTTCTCCTTCTAGACCTAGAGATGATAAAGCCATAGGTTCCAAGAGATACAATTGTGACTCTTAGGGGATGACCAAAATCTGTCATCCTAAATTGTGCTATTTCTGCAAAAAGTTGATTTCATGGGAGGTCCTCTGAGGCTGGGTAAAGAATGCTTTTGAAAAAGATATCTACATGTAAACTTCCCTCTGTAAAGGTGTTTCCATCATGCTACTGGAAGACATCTATTTTTAATGGAGAAGATAGAACTTATTGCATAACTTCATTTATTGTGGCTTCCTGTAAACTGACCTTTCTCTTTCCTACTGTTGCCACAACTTTGTCTTTACTGAGTTATTTAATATGGCATCTGAAGCCATGTGGCAAGTTATTCATTCATTCTAGGTCTCGCCTATGTAAACATGTTATTATTAATCATTATTTAATTATTAATTATTATCCATTTGTTTGATGCTTGTTTGATTAATTGTCATGAACCCAAGAACAGCAGAGTTCCAGAAGCAAATATGGGGGGAAGGTGAACTTTATATTAATCTCATGATTGTATATTTCTGATTAAGTGTAGCAAAAAGAAAAGAGCAGAGTAAGTATGGAAATGGAGCAACTTACTAGGGTCTTCCAAATCAAAATTTTGCAGTCTTGTAAAACACATTATAAAATCTCAAATTATCAGACACACCCATAGTCCAATGGTAGTTTAAATATATACTGAAGTCAAATATATAAGTCAAAAATACATAAGAATTAAATCATAACACAATAAAAAAATACCAAAAATGTACTGTAACTGCTCTGAATTTTCAGAGGTAAAGAAGAGCCAACAGACAACTGCCATCTTTGCACTCTGGGAGACAACTTGATTCAAAAGAAACACTAGAAAACAGAATGACCCTGAAACACGATTTCTTATTTTTCACATTAACATGTAGTTATACCCCACCAACACCAGATGGCCTTCCACAGTCAAGTGTTCACTTCAAATCCCCCCACATTATTAAAGAAGAGAGACATTTGGAATGCTGCAATAAATACAAAATATAAGTGTGTTGTAAACATTTTTAGATGAACATATCAGCCAAATTTAAAGCCACAGCAAAATTGAGACTACCTATAAAGTTGTTTTTTTTTTTCTTTCTCCCTAAAGAACTCAGGGTATTACTTTATTGGTGAAATTCTATTATATCATTGATAGAGCAATTTCCTTTGGAACTAGATAAATGGATATTGCTCTTTCTATTTGACTAATGGAGATTAATGAGATACATAGAAATTAAGTTTATAGCTTGAAGAAGCTGGTGAAAAAATAATTTAAGGGAATAGAAATCACTTGGATCTTAGCAACCTAAGTAAAATTTGAACAAAATATAAAATAATCATGTCACCGATATGTCATTTTTTATCTTCTTTGTGAAATCACCTTTCAAAGAAAGGTGATCAAGCAAGATATGTTAAGATCCCAAAATAAAACATACCTTTCTTTTTATTTTTATACTCCTTATGTCATCCCTTTACTTTTAGTTCTTTAGATGTTACTAACTCCTGAGTATATGCATTTCTGATACTTGACTCAAGTTTGACAAACAGAAGTAGTTGAAATTTTTCTATTGCTCTGAAGCTCAAACTCAACATGAACAATCAGAGCATATTAAAGCAGAGGGATTAGATACATTTCTCCTGAAAAGTTTCCATTCATGCTCCTATAAAGGTAAAATACATCTTCAAATAACCCACTTTGGTACACACTCCTTGAAAAAGGTCATGGGTTAGATGATTTCCACAGTTGAAATGTATTTAAAATGATGTTTCTAACAATTTTCTATCCTCCACAACAGTTATTGCTTTCAGTTTGATTGATGTGTGTTACTTTAAAGATAGCTGAATTGTCCAACAAAAGGGAAAAGAACCATGGTGGCATTAAGTTGATGCTCAATGTATAAATTTTACATCCTTACCAATGTTGGCCTGAAAAAGTCTTCACCTCTATGGTCATCTGTTTAACATACTGCCCAGAGAATCATAGTTACCATCTTGTTTGAGTGCTTCCTAAAAACAAGAACTCCATTTTTCTTGCAACTATATCTCTCATAATACTTAGCAAGATGCTTTATGCTACTTTTTTTTTTCAATGAAAGTATTTTTACTTAGGTAATGTTGATTTACAATAGTCTATGTTTTAGGGGTGTAGATTCACATCTCTTTAAATGTTCTCACACTCCACCCACAAGAGTACGTTGGAAACTGTCCCCAACTTTACTTCCCACCTCATCTCACCCCTTCTGGTAACCTCAGTTCTGCAGTCAGACTTCAAAGGTTTCTTTTGGTTTGGCTTTGTCTATTCTTTTGTTTTGTTTCTTTCTATTCCACATATGAGTAAAATCATCTGGTTCTCATCTTTCTCACACTAATTTCACTTAACTTAATTCCCTCCAGTTCCATCCATGTTGTTGCAAATGGTAATATTTCATCTTTTATAGCTGAGTAGTTCCATTGTCTATATACATTATCTCTTTAACTAGTTCTTGGGTCCTTGGGTGGTTTCCATAGCTTGATTATTATAAATAGTATGATGCAATGAGTATAAAAGCACATATACCTCTTTGAATTAGTGTTTTAGCATTACATGGATAGATACCCAGTGTAAGATTGCTGAATCATATAGTAGACCTATTTTTTGTCTTAAGAAACTTCCATACTCTTCTCTGTAGGGACTGGACTAGTCTATGTTCCCAAGGACAGAATAGAAAGGTTCTTTCTTCTCTACACCCTTGCTACCCTGTTATTTCTGGTCTTTTTGATATGTGTCATTCTGATATATGTGAAGTAACATCTAATTGAGGTTTTGATTTATATTTTCGTGAAAATAACTAATGATGAGCATTTTTCATGTGCCTCTTGGTCATCTGTATATCTTCCTTGGAGAAGTATTTACTTAAATCTCATTTTTTTATTGGGCTTTTTGTCTTCATATTTGGATAGATGAGTGATCTTGGGTCAGATGTATGATGTGCAAATATTTTCACCCATTAGGCAGGCTATCTTTTTGTTTTAATGATAGTTTCTTTAGTTTCCTAGCATAATGTTTTAAACCAGTTTGGGGTCAGGGAACATGAATGTGATATTATGATTTATCCAGAATACTTATTGGTCATTCAGATGACCTAAATACATACATTTTTATACATAATTGGTCTTAATCCACAATTCCTGACTTGAAGTCCCAAAAGCCTAGGAATCTTCTAAGTGTAGAGTGTGTTAAATTGATCTTTCATTATGGGAATGAAGTGGCTTTTGGAAAGTACCTGGAGAGGAAGATGGTTGCCATGGAAATCAACAGAAATAGAGGATGGAAGTAGGAACTAGAAGTTCTAGTTTTAACCCCAGATCTACTAAGAGATAAAGTGACTGAAGGTTGAGGTCAAGGAGCTTCTGAGGTGGTGAACATGAAGATTTGCAGGAGACTGGCATACATGGAGGAGACATGGATGCTCTATGCCTTGGATGCCTCTGTACATGGATGCCTTTTCCCTGCACCTTGCCCTAGCTATCTCCTCTATCTGGTTGTTCCTGAGTCCTAGCCTTTATAATTAATTGGTTATTTGGTGATCTAGTGAGCTAGTGGGTTTCCTGAGTCCATTGAGCTTTTCTTATGAGGAAGTGTTCATCAGAAATACTGGTTAATACCCAGTTGGTCAAAAGCACATTAACTGTCTGGGGCTCACAAACAGTAGAGGGCAGGCTTGAAAGACTGATCCATTAACCTGGGAAAGTTGATGATATCTCTGGGTAGGTAGTGTCAGAATTTATTTGAATTATTAAATGCAATGCTAGTATCTGAGACTTGCTTATTGGTGTGGGGGAGCTTTCACATACCTATTGGAATTGGGTCTAGGACTCAGCAACACAATGGATAAATGAAACCACTTGGTGTGTTAAAAAAAATTGTTAAATAAAATATATATATATTTTTTTCTTCCAGGCATTTGGCACAGTTCTTTCTATTCCAGAGCAAGAATCATTCCCCCATTAGGTTAGCTGGGTTCAAAATGCCAGAGCCAACTGTAGGCTTAGGTATTGCTACACAACATGTAGGGACTGAAAGAAATAACTGAGCTAATACAAACCAACTCAGAAGTTATAGATAAAAATGAAGCAGATTCTGGGACTCCAGCAGATATATAAAGGAGATATAAATATGCATCTAAATACATATGAATAGATATAGATAGATAAATTAATGTATGTATATAGATAGACATAGATATATAGAAAGAGATTTTTATATACAACTATCTTTAAAAGCTCAGGAAAATTCTACATTGACCTGCCTTGTCCACCTCAGTAAATATCCCCACTTCCTGAAGATAACCTACTCAATAATGATGAATTCCTCCTGTTTCTTCTCCACTTGGAGAGGCACAGAGAGTGACAGAACAAAAAAAAAAAAAAAAAAAAAAGCAGGATCATAAAAAGGGGAGGGAGGGCCAAACCAGCTGCTTTTTTGTTTTTCTTATTCTTCACAGGTAAAAATAGTGTCTTCCCCCTAACATCTTTAATCAGAATAGAAGGTAGGGTTAGTAGTGCTAAGAGTTAGACTTTTATAAGCAATGTGAAAGAAATTGTTCTGACTATTTGGGGTTAGGGGTTGGAGGCTGGATTTTAAAGTGTTTCTTTATCATATGGTTCTGGTATATAAATTCAGAGTCACTTGAATCTTTTATTTAATAGGAGCCAAGGTCCTAGATTTGAATTCTGCCTCCACCACTAACAAGTTTTATAATCCTATAAACTTTACTTTCCCTAATTTATAAAAGTAAACTAAGAATATTATGATATAGAGCTTAGTTTTAGAGTAAAATTGGGGTTATGAATGATTTAATAAGATTTCACATGTAGAGGAGGTTGTATTTAAAAATGCTAAATAAGTGTGACATTTTTCTAAATCCAAGATGAATGAAAGTTCATCAGTTTTTTCCTCCAAATTTTTGGGTACCATTCAGGGCAGCATCTAATTTAAGAAAGTTTCTACATCCTTCTTAGTATACCATTAAAAATAAAGAAAATTATCTGGTTTACATATTAAAATCCTAACATATATCTGTTTCTTCATTAAGAACTAATTTTGTTAGGTCTCATAAAACATCTTTCTTCTCTTCCTCCCTCCCTCCCTTCCTCCTTCCCTTCCTCCCTCCCTTCCTCTCTTCCTCCCTTCTTTTTTCCCTTCCCTTCCCTTCCCTTCCCTTCCCTTCCCTTCCCTTCCCTTCCCTTCCCTTCTCTTCCTTTTTGTCCCTCCCTTCCCCCCTCCCTCCCTTCCTTCCTTCCCATCTTTTTGGCAAATGTCTCTTATTTGCTCCCTAGTTCTTTACTACCCTGCTCTAGAATTCAAACAAAACTCACCCAGATTTTAAAAGGGAAACCCCATATAAGCAAACATGTACATGACTTTCTCACTTTGGAGCAGAAATACTGAGTCACATTTACCTTCAATACTGAAGGGCCATGTCCTTTCAACTTTTCTAGGTGCCAACATGCTTTCCAGCCTGACTTTAACACACTTTTACCCACAATCAACAGAGTCCCTGATTTTCTTGGTTCAGGCAACTATTAGGGCATTGTTCAATTTGTTAATTTTTGCCAATCTGGTTGGAGTATAATGGCATCTAATAGCTTAATTTGTTTCTCCCTGATTACTAAAGGATTTGAGCTCCTTTTAAAGTACTCATTGACATTTGGATTTCCTCTTTCTCAAGGTGCTTATTTAAAACGTTTGACCATTTTTCTACAGAATTGCAAGAATTTTGTTTTTATTCTTGATAAGCCTGTGGCAGTGCTTTGTGTGACAAAAGTACTTACCCATTTTGTAACTTGTCTTTTTGCTCTGTTATGGTAAAATTAGGAGATCCTAATTTTAATGTAGCCATTCATTAATTATTTATTTTATTGTTAGTGCTTTTTTTTTAAAAGAAGTTCTACCCTATTCTGATTTTATCAATCCAACTCTTTCCTGTAGCTTTTTAAAGAAATTGAGTTTACCAGGTGTTCAAAAGCTATTGACTCAGACTTGATTCAACAACACCAAACTGTACTTAAATTAATACATTCTATTAAATGGAAATTACTTAATTGGCAAAAATAATATTTTATCCCTTTGTTGGTATGATGGCATGATCAAATGTTCTCATTGCTTGTAGACCTATCAATTTGCTGGTGTAAGGGGAAACCCTTTAGACAAAATCTTCAGGGAAAGATACATTCCTGCTGAGATCTTGATCTTAGAGATTATGCTACAAAAAGACTGGTCCTTCACTAAGTGAAGTGGTACAAGTAGGAGAAATGGCAGGATCAGTGTATAACTTAGTATACTGCAGTTTTATTCAGTAAGTGAGATTTTCCTCTATGCTAACAAAGAAGCTAAAAAAAAAAAAAATGTTGCTGCCATCCCAAGTATAAAGAGGTTTTTGTTGGTTTGTTTGTTTGTTTTTAAATAGCATAGTAAATTCTTCAGAGTGTGGCTAAAATCCATATCACTCAGCATCTTGCTGCCTGGTCTATATATATCATCAAATAAGTAAAATTTTATGCAATCAATGATTTGTTGTTCTTGTTGTAATAAACATGCTCAGGACCTTCCTCTTAAAAGACACCTTCCACTTACCTAGGAGAATGTTCCCCCCTTTACCCTTGTCCCATGATTAATATTTATCCCTGGGCTCAAGATGCCTATTCATACTGTCAAGGCTTACAGGCACAAATCAGGAAAACACTACTCCAAATCATTCTCCTTAAATAAAAAGGTCAACTGGTATTAAATTAGTTCATTTACGGAACTCATTGAAATTAGCAGCATGTTCTTAAATTGCTTCTTGATTGAGGACATTTGCCTCATTAATTCTAAACAACCTGAGAAAACTATTAAAGTCTCACAGAAAAAAAATGACCAAAGAACAGGATGAACAATGCACTTTATCTCAGGGGTAAATGGTAAATCTCAGAAAATATATACACACAGAGCACAGAGAGAAATCCAAGATGAAGGAGTTTAACTTCTGCATTCTACCATGAAGTCTAACTGTGTGTTTGGTTACCTTTTCTCCCATTTATTAAAGCTTTCACTTTTTTAACCAGAGAGAACTTTCTTTTTTTTTTTTTTTTTTAAAGATTTATTTATTTACGCATACAAGCACTGGGGCACAGGCCAGAGGTGTGGGGGGGGGGGG
>JAGFMF010011796.1:1532094-1546660 GCA_019455555.1 Galemys pyrenaicus | reverse complement strand
TTATAACCAAAAGTAAACAACAACAACAACAAAAACTTAATAAGACCAAAAAGCCGGGATAAACCAAAGGGACCATGGGGGAGGGGAGGGAAAGGGGGAGGGCAAAGACGGGGAAGATGCCAGAGGGTGCACAAGGGACTGAGGTGATGGTGCACAGGTGAAATGGTGGTGGGTACTCCCTGGGGACCACAAATGATGTCAAATATAACTAATAATAAAAAAATAAAATAAAATAAATGCACATATAGACCCACCGCAGCGTTTACTAGCTATCAGGAATATGACACATCTCCTTGTGTATTGTGTTCATGTGTGTGTGTATGTTCTTCTCCAGCATACTACCATCACCTCCAAAAAGCTCCAAGTGCCTGGAAGAAAAATCAGGTCTGAATAAATATCAACTGAATGAATCAAAAGCTACTTTTTACAGGGAAGCCATCACAATCAACCCTGGTTCTTATTTTTACTGCCCTGGGATATAGAAAGCTGTTCACAGCATGTGTTGCAACACTTAATCATCCACAAAAGTTTTTTAATTGCCTTGTATCCTCCTCTGCCCTGAACACTGCTCCTTAAGAGCATTGCAACTAATTCAAATGCATATTTAACTGGCCTGCTGTCTCTGGATTGAGTTTGGGTCTTAACCTTAGAAAAGAAAAATGCATCTATTAGATCAGGGTCTGGTCATCTGCAAAAAGATTATCCCCTTGCTTGTTGGACAGTATGTAATGTTGTGGCTTTAAAATTAGGTCTTAATATCTGCCTAGTGATTAAGTCTATAATCACCTACTCATTGCAGTGATTTAGGAACTTGGTAAACGAACTGTTGAGGCTTTTTCCCTAGGGCTAGAAGCTCTACCAGCTGCAGTGTTTGTAATGATAGCTAAGTTTCATAACACTTAGAAATGCCCTGCACTTGGTCTGTCTAAATTTATTAACTCCTCTCCACAACTCCACGCTGTTGATTTTCTCATGTGAATAGTGGGACGGCTTATCATTTAACAAATAAGGGAAATGAGGTTCCAAAATGTTATGTAAATTGCCCAACTTATGCATGGTATATAAGTTGTGAAGCTATCATTTGAGTCTAGGACTATGTAGATTCTAAAACCCATTACATCTGTATTTTTTTCCTTCTAGAGGATAGAATTCCTATTCTTCAAGTCAGTGAGCTCTTTAAAAAAATCTGTAAATTTTGTGTTCATTTACAGTGATAGTCTACATGAAGTCCACAAAAACCTTAATCATCACTTTGCCTTGAAACAAAACATAACTGTTAGGGGGCAGGCTGAGCAGCACCCCAAGGTCCCTAAATGTGCATGTTCTATCATCTGCTGAATTAAGACAAATATACTCTTAGTGTGTAAGGCCTTCAATGGAAAAGAAATGTAATACAAATAATGTGCAATAATACAATTAGTGTGAAATAGAGAAAAGAGAAAGAATATAGTTAAAATAGTTTCAATTAGACTTCCCAAATTACCCATCGCTTTGTGGGTAAATGCCCAGAAAACAGGGTTGGCCCAAAGCAGGGCCACAAAAACTTGCCACAAGTCTAACGCACCTTCTGGTGGAGACCCATAGGAAAAGGGCAGAAGGTACCAGACAAGTCTGGAAGGAAAAGAGGAAAATCAAAATCAAGATAAAAGGCTGCTATTGTCCATCTCCCAAAGGGTCTCTCACCCACATTTCTGTCTCTCTCAAGTGTCACCTTCCACGTCCCACAATTCCCTGTAACAATTCCAAGGGTAAGAAGTAAGCGCAGCTTCTCCTTCACATTTGTCTCTTCTTCAAGTCCTCCCCCAGCTTTTCTGTTCATCCTTTTCCCGCTTCTTTTCCCCATCTTTTCTAGCTTCAACTCTCTGCCCAATTCTACCCTTCCTTAGAGTGAGATAGGGGAACTGGAACCTCCCCTTTCTCTGGGGAAATCACACTATTGTTTTTTTTTTTTATTTTATTATTTTTTTTTTGCTAAAAATTATTATGCATACAAGCACTGGGGTACAAGCCAGAGGTGTGGGGGTGGTGAGAGAATACACCAGACAGAGCAGGATGCAGAACAGGCAGATTGACAGAAAGGCACTGCTGAGGGTAGCAGCGGGCACAGCAGGAGAGGCCAGCGGCAGGGATCGAACTTGTGCTGCAGTGGCTGCAGTTTGCTTCATAGTGTGTTGCTTAACCCACTGCGCCACCAGGGCGGGCCCAATCACACTATTGTATAACCCTGTAACTTGAAATTCAAATTTATATTTATGAAAATATTCCTACCAAGAAATAACCAAGTAATGTCAGGGAACACCTCAAAAGGCAGTACTATTTTACTTTGATTTAAATCAGGGAAAGGAATAAGGAAATGGAGCCAGCAGGAGCCCTGCATTCACATGCAGCTTAAACTGCATCAAAGATGGTGTACTGGTGAGATGGTGATGGGGAATACATGGGGATTACAATTAATGGCAAGTATATGTAAATTTTAAAATATTTTAATAAAAAAAATAAACTGCATCAAAGAGGACAGGATCTCAGCCTGTGAATGTGCCCACCTCCCTGTATCAGTGGAAGGGAACAGAAGGTGGTGGTAAAAATGAAGTGGTGACTACATCTATTCTTAATCCTAGTGAAAAATAGACATTTGTAAAGAGACTTCAATATTGGACTGAGGCTAAGATTACCAGTATCTTTAATTGAATAAGACAACTTTACAGAATGAAACTTCATTAAAATTTGCAATCGTGAATTGATTGGTGGCAGTTTTGATTAAGTATGTGGCCTGATTAATTTGCACTAGCCAACAATGCCTTAAAGGTATTAATACTAATTTGTAAAACACAATTACAAATTAACATTTTCTGTATTATTGAAGTAAAAATACTGAGAGAAATTAGATATAGGCCCAAACTTAAGGCTGCATCATTCAATCATTAAACCAAACATTAGTAATTTAGTTTCAAGATAGTATCATGCATCATATTAAATTAATGTTATTAATTTGGATTTTATTGATTTTTACAGTGTTGCTTTCAAATTTAATTTATAAGCTTACTTTGGTTTTACATGAGAGGTATAAACATAGGGAACGTATCAATTTACCTGTTAATATATTAAGTAACATTTTAACAAACTAACTGAAATGAGTACTCAAGGTTTGCATTAATTTCATTTTTACTTTAAAATAGTCAAAATACTAAAGTTTGAGAGATATTATACTGCTTCCTTTAAGAAAACAAATATTATCTTAACTTAGAAATGAGGAAATCAGAGAAAGTTAGGGATAAAATATTATAAACAAGATTAATATATGTATTCTGGTTAGAGAAGTTGCATTTTTATTTATTTGTAAATAGATCTGGCACTAAAAATAACATCATTCAGTCATCTTTTGGTTAAATTATACATATGCACATACAGATACCTAAGGAGATACATTCAAGAATGATCATCAATATGCTGATTTATAACTGGGATCTCAGGTGGTGAGATTGTACTATCTCTTATTTCCTTTTCATACTTTATATGCTGTTCATTTATATTTCAAGGAGTATATTTTATATATTCATTGGAAAAAAAGGCCATTTTCATTGTGGAAAATTATGCCAACATTGAAATACAAAAATAGTACCTATGTTATGTTTATAATTTAAGGATTTTTATCTCCATATAAACAATATTTAGAAAAAACATAAAATATTGAAATCAACATGGAAAGGCTAAATAGGTGAGAATACTGCTGGGTTTTGTTGAATTTACACTTCTGTTATTTTTTCTGTACAATTATAAAAACATACATTTCAAGGCTATCAAAGGAAGAAAGGAAGGGGAGAAGAGAGGGAAGAAAGAAATGATGGAAAAATGAAGAAGAACCTGGATTCCAGACCAGGTTTCCCAAATGTAAGTCCAGATTACACTTTACAAATAAATAATATTCAGTTAATAAACAGGGTTTGAGAGTGTATGCTATTGTAAGTGTCAAGAGACCAAAATGCCTGCCCTCATGGAGTTTCATTGTAGTGGGATAAGAGATAAGAAGCAACAGGCAATATATATAGTATGTTAGAATCTGGTGTCATATAAAGTAAAATAGAGCTGGGAAGGTAGGCTTGGGAATGAAGGAGGAGGGAAGATATAAAATTTTAAATAAAGACTTCATGGCTTTTGAACAAAGGTGAAGGAGTAACGAAATGTTAGGGGAAGAATAGTTGGAAGAACATTTCTGGCAGAAGGAGTAGTCAGCAGTAGATATCCTAAGGCAAGAGAAACCTTGTTTCAAGAATTGTGAGAAAACTAGTGAGTCTGGAGTGGAGTGAGGGATGAATAGAATGAAGTGAAACATAATAGGGATTCAGGGAAAATCATAGATTCCCAGACCATCATCATAATGATGATGGCATTAACTCAGAGAAATGTGGACCAGCAGAGCTGCAGCAGATGAACCCATGACATGACGCTTCAATCTTAGGATTATTCTACTGCTCTGTTGAAAATACACTGGTGAGGTTGATAGGATAAGCATTGGGCTATTGCTATATAGTCTATCAGCCAGGATCCCAGAGGAAGCAGTAGCACACTAAATTGGGTATTTTGATGTTGGGAGTCATAAGAATAAAAAGATCTCACTTTCTGGTCAGCCATATTTCCTGGTTAAGCAAGGGTGTCAAAAATAGCCGCGCGCCAAAATCATAGCTCTCCTTCTCAAAAACCTCCAACCAACAAAAAACAAGTACCCAACACCCAGCCAATCATCCAGAAATAACCCTTCCTCCTGCTCGTTCCCGTAGCCCTCCTGAGCACTCATATACCGCTGTTCAAAAATAAAATTTTGGAGGCTTGATGAGAACCCTGTCTTGCCTCGGTTCTTTGCGTTCCTTGTGTGTTTCATTCTCTTAGGTGGTTCCCGCGCACCCTCGTTGTTGCCCCGCAGGCCGGGGCATTTTGATAAATAATTTAGTAAAGGGACTATTACAAAACAATGGACAGAATGTCAAACCACAAAGAATAGAGCATTTACTGTTACCAATGTAGCTAAACCTAAAAGAGTGAGGCAGAAAGTTGTTATAAGAATCTAACTATAGACAGTGCTGCATGGAATGGATTGCTTGATGACAGCCAGTACTTTTTTCTAGGATTCTAACTGATAGATTATATACACATGGCCAAGGAGTACCCAGGAACCCCAAGCTATTAAGGGTGTATGTTCTATCAGTTAGGTAATCTGCACACACATAGGCAAAGAAAACAGACTATTGGTACAAAATAGCTTTGATTTGTGGAGGGAAGGAGGATGGGAGGGAGGGGGAGAGAGAGAGAGAGAGAGAGAGAGAGAGAGATTTCTAATAGTGCTCTGAAAATTACCCATCCCATCCCCTTGTGGGAAAATCCCCAGTCAAACAGACTCAGCCTGAAATGAGGTAGCTGAGGCTAGAAAGCTTGCTGCAAGTCTAAAGCATTTTTTGGCAAGGAACCACAAGAAAGGGACCAGGAAGATCCCAGATTGCCTGGGAGAGACATAAAGTTCAAGATGTACTATAGAATCCACCTCAAGATCTAGATAATAGCTGCCATTGTCTCTTACAGGACCAGAATCACCTCTCCACATGTATTTCCTCTAAGTATACCCCCCTCCCACATCCTCACCCATGTCTCCTCCAAGTACCTACCCTACTTTGCTCCACCTCCAATATATATCCACTTTTCTCATTCCCAGATGTCCCCATTTGGAAAGTCCATTTCAAAGACTTCAGAGTGGTAGTCCAAGGTAGCTGCATATAAGTGGGAACAGTGAAATTGGCCCCCATTCATTGAATTATAATATTTTCCACTTTTCACTGAGATGCATTTTGTAACAAGTTAGCTTGAAGAGAGGATTCAAGCCACAGTAACAATGCATGTGCCTGTGCAATACATATATCAACCTTCTCTCTTTTTTCCCCCTCATTTCTAGCTTATGTTCCCCATTGGCCAAACCAATAGAATTCTTAAGACAAGGGAAATCCTTGCTAGAGTCCAGGTGTTGGCACAATGTGGTCAACAGGCCAAATCAGACCAGTGGCCTATTTCTGAAAAGAAAGTTTTATTGGAACACAGTCATGCTCATACAGATGCTTTCATACCATACTGGCAGCTTTCAATAGCTGCCAAGGCTTTGGCCTGCAAAGCCTTATTTACTACCTAGGTCTTTACAGAAAAGGTTTATCAATCCTTGATTCCCCATACCAGTTTGCCTCCAGGGCACAAGACAGCAAGTATGGTAGACAGTAGATCAGGAGGAGGAATGGAAGCTGTCTAGTGCTTGAAGTCATGGTGCTTAGGAAATGTTTTATGTCCTAGTGTAGGATCTATCTTGGTAAATGTTTCAGGGTCATTTGAAAACCATGTACACTCTTTTGTTGTTTGGTGAAGAATTCTATAAATATCGACTGTGTCAGTTTGACTGCTAGTAGAGGAGATAGTGAGAAGTGACAGGATTCTGGAATTATTTTGAAGTTAGACCCTAACATATTACAAATGAATTGGATTTGGAGTTTGAGAAGTGGTGAGGAGTCAAGGATGCCTCTTAGGATTCTGACCTGAGGAAAGGGAAGCTGGGCTTGCCCTAGGTGATGATGACTACAGGAGGAAAAGTGTAGCCAAATGAATAGAGATGAAGAATTGATTTGGGGATATTTTAGATCCCTATTAGACATCCCAGAGGAAATGTCTGCTGAACAATTCAGTATACTAGTTCGAAGTTCAAAGGAGTGCTCTGTATTAGAGATATGAACTTGGATACCATCTGCAAACACTTATATTGGAAGTCCTGAGACTACATGAAATCACCAAGACTGAGTATGGACAGAAGAAAAAAGGGATTCAAACATTGCACTCTGGGGTCACTGTAAGTGCTTCACACATAATAAACACTCGACAGTATTCCAGTGATGTGATTGAATAGTTATACTTAATATAGACCTATAAACCAATCTGAGAAGTAAACTTCATCAGATCATCCTGCTGTGAGTATTCAAATCAGAATTTGAACTTAGCCATGAACTTTAGAGCCCATCACCTTAATATTACAACACAAAACTGTCCCTGCTGTGGTCCATACTCTTCTCCATTTCAAACCTCATCCAGGACCCCAGTGCCTGCCACCTCCCAATCCTGTTTCCCAGGGTCTTCATGAGTCTCTTGGTTTTCCTTCTGTTCAAGGACACACTTTCTGTGAGTTTCCTTAGGCTGCTGACTGAAGAATTGTGAGAACAAAAGGAAACAACTACAAGAAAGAGAGAAGGGTATATATAAGAAATAAATATTTGGTTAATATAAGATGCAGTTTAACTTGTAACAATACTGCTAATTTTTATAATATGACTGCTAAAATGTCCTCAAAGAGTAGTTTCAAAATGTATTTTCGTGGTCACTGGATAAGTCTCCTAGTTAAATCTTTTCAAACGTAAAGTTAACTTCCATGTAAATTCATGTATGTGTGTATACATACATACATACATATACACATACTGATACCTCACCAGAAAAGGCTCTGAAGGATAGTGACAATATTTCATTATGCAGACTCTACGGTTGAGTTATAAGGTTTTAGATTTATGATATCAGCACTGAACTTTTTGAGTTTCTCTACTATTTAAAGTAAGAATATGAGACTCCTCTATAATCCCAGGGTGTGAAATCAAGTATCTAACATTAACATGATGACTAATTAAGAAAATCAAAAGTCTTTCCACTCAAAAGCAACAGGACCATGTGATGTACCATACCTGCTGTTACTGCAAGACACATGGTAGCAAGAAAACAAAAGGGCCTCCCTGGTGGCGCAGTGGGTTGAGTGCTGCACTGTGAAGCATCCGAGGCACAGCAGGGCGAGATCAATCCCTGATCAGGGAGGGAACCCACATGGTGCAGCAACCTCTCCTTCCTTGCCGCCTGCTCCCCTCAGCAGTGTATTTCGGTCAATCTGCCTGTTTTGCTCCCCACTCTATCTCTGGTGAATCCTCTCACCTACTGTGACTCTAAGATGTACCCGAGCTCTTGTATGCATAAATAAATAAATCTTTAAAAGAAAGAAAACAAGATGCCATAACCAAACTTTGTCAGTCAGATACTCAAAACCACGATGTGGCTCTAAATATGACTTCAGATTTCTTCAAAGATACCTATGAAAATATTGAAGGAAAATACTTTACCTTCATCAGTTCTCCAGAACTACTCATATACCTTCTTACTAATAGAAAGTTTGTTTATTTTTTTTAATGGAATACCAATAAAAAAAAAAAAAGCAGGAAGCACAAGTGAATAGTGAGAATTTTATAGTGGCTTAAATGATTCTATGACATTAAAGATAAAATTCTGTGATTGTTTATGATACTGTCCTAGCTAATCAATTTATACACAGGCCTATAATTTATTATACATACATATATACACATGCATATATTTATATAGTTTTATAACGGTTCTGAAAGTGTTGGCCCTCAGTCCCATAGCCCAACTGAATAAATTAAAGGTTAGTCTCACACAACAGTAGATTTTCTAGAGGAAAACCACATTGACAGAGCGTCCCTCTGCCAGGAATGTAAATCGCCGCGCGTGCAGGGGCTCCTCTCAAGTTGCTCTGCGCCAGCGTTCTCTCTATCAGACTAGGCCTGTTGCAATAAAAGAAAGTCAGCCAGTCAAACTCTGCCACCTCCACTGCAAAGATATATGAACACTCCCTCCTCTCGATCATCAATTCACACTCACCAAGCATGTAAGATGCCATCCAAGGCTCTTACTCCCAGAGTCGGGGTGGGAGAAAATGATGGCTGTGCATTCACCTGTGCCCCGCCAGCCTGAGTGCGTGGGGAGCAGTCGGCAGCCTGGCTCCAGGTCCAGCTGCTTGGGCTGGTGTTGAAAAATGTTGAATAATCAAATTGCCCATTTCTGCTCAATTGCTCTAATTTATTATCCCAAGCATTCTGAATGCTAATGAAAACTACCTATCATGCCAGTCCATGTCACTCTGTTTTATGATCTTATTAAAATCTCAGCGTTTCTTAGCCCAGTGACGAGTGAGAGTAGGACAGCTGTCCCCCTGCCTCCAGTGAGGTTCCCACACCCGCCCTGTCACTGCTAACGGCTGAATGATTTAGGCCAAACGAGCAGTCTTGGAGTGATATTTTTATACCCATGACAGGATTATATAACTTAGAGAAAGGACATTAGTGAATACAAAGGAATAAGCAGGAGGGGGGAGTAAGTGAAAAAATGGGAAGTAAATCTTTGAATTTGACTCTTCATAATAAAATGCCCTTCACATTTAGATTTAATGAGCTGATTATCTCACCAGAAGGGAAGGGGAAGCTATCGCCCAGCTTCCCAGCTTTCCTCAAGATGCACCCAATTAGGAAGGGAGCTGTAGAAGACAACAGCTGCCTGGCTTTCCCTGGTGCCTGGTTGCTTGGTGGCCAGAAAGCAGCCTGCTGGGAGTGATCAGCAAGTTCTATCCCCAGCACTGTGACTAGGCAGGGAACCCAGGAGTTCATACCTGTAGCTCACACTTGCTCAAAAGCTAATGTGTTGTTAGCTATTCAGGCTCTTAGTATGTTTGTCAGTTCAGTTCTTTGTATCCACTTCATTAAAATGGAAATAACACTCCTTTGCTAGCACCATATGGTGGGAACTATTTAATAGAGGCCTAAAGCCATATCACTGGGGTGGGGGCAAGAGCCAAACCAAATTCTTCTCAATATTTTATTTTAATATTAACTATAAAACCATATAATGTGAAAAACCTCCAGAGTAAAAGCATCACTGCCATTTTCCATTCAAGAAGTACATGCTTTTGGCTTCCTCTTGGACATGATTTATTTATGAAAGAAGAATAATGTATTTGATATTTGTGTGTATATACTGCCATTTCTTAAGTTATTATGATTTTAAGTTGTAAAGCAAATATTAGTCTTTGATTTAGATGAAGGTCATAGTTAAAGCAATCTGGTTTTTATTATATGTGAAATATATATGTGTAATGGGTATAAATATATAACGTATGTATATATTTATGGGGATTTCTGTATAAGTAAATATATAAGCTCCTAATGCCCCTGAAACTCACCAGTTTATGGGTCCTAAGTCAGATTCCTATAGTATCACACCCTATATTCATAGGATTAATAATCTCCTCCTGCCAAAGAAAAGTTTATTCCATTTCTCCAGGTGTTCACAGAGAGTTATAGTTATAGTCAGGAGATGGAACATATTTTTGCATTATTTGGAGCACTTGACTCTGTCTTTCTCACCAGCCTACTGTGCTTTAGTCTTGCTGCTACTGATATCACCTGTACCTGTTCAAAGTAGGTGGTGTTGACTTCCTTACCTTCCATTCATCTCAAATTTACCCCCACTCAACTACCCGAATGCACACTCTATTCTAAGATCTCTGAGCAACTGTGCTACCTCTTTACTGCTTGAAATTCCTTCTTCTCTCCAGAAGTCTGATGTCCATCTCACTCTGTCATATAAGGAAATTCTGTCCTCTAGGTACCTGGCATCATAATTTTTATTGGCAAGATGAGGGGATGATTAATGCTTGCTACCAACCCCAAAGAAAACAATTGTTAGATGTTTAACACAAGACCTCCTTCACTTTAGGGAATGAATCACCCCCAGAGAGCTGAACTGATGTTCAGTGTCCTTTGCAATTCTGTTCCTTTCGACTTAGCCCCTATTATTGAACCAGGCTCTTTCCCTTTTTATTTTGATGTTTTTCCTCAATACCCTATGTTCCTCCTCTGCAATCATGTTTCTCTCTGGCTGTATTCAATTCCATATTGCTCTGAATCCCAGTTGTGGTCAGGGTTTATATTCAGACTCATTGGCTACTGGATCCCAGGCAAATCATAGAGTGGGGTTATTCTTAATGGGAAAGCTGGGAGGGAGTAAATTGAATATTGTCTTAACCCCACACTTGCATTTCCTGGATTGTGGCCTGTTGGACCAGTACTAGATGAGGGAGGGAAGGAGTAGAAGGAAAGCAAATGGACAAGAGCAAGGAATTCTGGAATTAGCTAGTCCTGAGCTTAACCGATAGATCTGCACATTCACTAAATGGTACTTTTAATATTCAAGCTAAACAAGGGGAAGCACAAATCCTAGCTGTGCAATGTTGAACCTCAGCCAAACACTCATGTCAAAACTGACCATGGAGATGTTGCATTCTCACATTTATCAAGCCCAACCAAAAACATGATCAAGGGAAATGATAGTTGTTTATTCTGTACATCTCCTGCAGTTCAAACAATTGTTACATGTCTAAATGTACCCGCATAGATGTCAGGAAAGCAAAGCCATTTTAATGTTAGCCTCTTTCAACTTTTTCATTCTACTCTCTTATTTCTGGGAAATATACTGCCACAGAAGTAAAGAGACAAGATTTAGAGGGAATTCTTACTGATGAGGCCAAAAATCAGACCCATTGGTCTATTTCAACTCTCTGAGCATAGAGGTAAGTTTGTGCATATATGCAAATGTGTGCATGTGTGAGAAGCATCTATGTCATTGACCTGTGAAGAGAAATCTTCAAAGAGAGGTTAAATTAATTGTTTTAGCGTTAAAGGCAGGACCCATTTATTATTCATTCTAGACCTTTTCATCTCAAACCTGACTAATGTTCTCTCCTTTGCATCGTGCTTTCACAATCATGAAGAACTCTTTGATGGAACTAGATAGAATAAGTCCATGAAATATGGGGATCCAACTTCTTACTGTTGCTGCCTGGCCCCTTCATAGCCTTTCTGTTCCACCCCCTTCCTCTACATATCAGAAAAGATATGTGTGATCTGATTATCCTAACCTGTTGGTTTTTCAAAATATTCCTTCTTGGGGCCTCCCTGGTGGGGTTTAAATCTCAGTGCTATCACTGCGAGAGCACACCATGGCCTGAATTGGAGCCCCAGTCAGGGAGCAAACCCACACATGGCTCGCAGACCTCTCCCGTCTTGCCTCATGCTCCCTTAACAGTGGATTTCAGTGGATCTGCCTGTTCTGTTCCTCACTCTCTCTGTGGTGAAACCACTCATGCCCTGCACCTCCAGACTACACCCCCTTTTTCTGTGCATAAATAAATAGAGCTGCAAAAATAAAATCTTCAAAATATTCCTTCTAGATGTTAAATGTGCACACATTTTTCAAAGATGATCAACAGGAGAACCTACTCGAAAGAAATGAATTGTTCAAATTACAATTCAAAATGTCAATAAAGACAGTGGGGAGATGACTTAAAATGTCCCTCTTGCAGTAAAGGAAATTTTAAATCCCAAGAGCACCATGGAGATTGGGAATAATTTGGATTGCATCTATAAAAGTATGTCTGGCATTGAATATAGTGAGAGAACTATGAAAAATCTAGAGCAAAGATGATTATATAGTTAACCTTTGACCTCATGCTGGTTTGTGTTCAGCTCAATCAAGATTTTTAAGTATATTGATGTGATTGGCAAAGCTGATTTTTTTAACCATTTTTCAGTTAAAAGTGAATAAATACATGATTGGGGTATTCCACTTCAATTAGGCACTTATTCTTCTATCATAAATTGTCTTTGCCATGGAAATCTTTTTCTTTATATGAAAATGCTTCATACATTGGTTTCACTTTCTCCCTTTATCACAACATAATATAATTTTTTGAAAGCTAAATGATATTTCTAAATTTATGCTAACAGTTTTCTTCATTCTAGTCACTCCTTACTCTAGTTCCCTGAAGAAAACTTTAACTTTCTTAGCTTTTTTTCTATATTTACTTCTGTATTTGTAAATACTATTTTTATACTAATTATACTTGTTTTTTTTTAACTTTAATGTAGACTCTATTGAATTTTTACTAATGAAGATGAGAACTTAGTTTTCTTAAATACATAACAATACACTAAATTATAGACACATACACTAAGACAAAACAACTCAGAAATACACTATTCACTCAATACAGTTAATCTTTTTTCAATATAGTTCTATCAAATTTTTGTTAGGTCAGTATTAGGTATTTTTATACTCAGACTAGAAGCACTCCTTCCTTCCCAGCTGAGCCATGGAGTATATCACAAAAACATTTCCTTCTTGTAGGACATTAATTTATGAGGTTTGTCATGACCATGTTTTAATTAGCTTAGTTATCTCTGTCAGTTACACCTTTATCTTCAGTCTCTAACAGATTTGAACATCTCCCCAAAATGTGTTGAAACATAAGAGATATTTGTCTTTCATTTTTATGGGTATATTTGTGGAAGCCACAAATTTCCTGCTCTAATTCTGATTGGTTGGTCTCTAAGTTTGAAATGTAGCAGACATTTTAAATTTTTACTATTATTCTGGGAAATCCTTTACATTTGTGTTTGTTCTCTCCTTTTTTCAAGTGTGTTTCTTCCTGGAGTTTCTAAGTTTCTATTTGAAAAGAATCTTTTTCTTCCATTTTAATGATAGCTTGGCTAGGTATAGAATTTCATTTTCTCATTTCCCTTAGAATAAAGACTAATGATATTCTTTCTCAAGTTCTGTTCTTTCCCCAGGGAACATTTAAGAATTTGTACCTAAAGTGTTCTGAAATTTCAAAGTAACATGTAGAATTTTAGATCTTTTATTCTTTCAGTATTTCATAAATGTTCACCATATGTCATGCTTGTTTTTTAAATTCCTTATCTTTTATGTTCTTTCTGGATTGCTAATATTTGAATACTAATTTTCACATTTGGTTTCTTGAAATAATATTCTCAAATATTCTCATCTAATTTTCATTTTTTTGTTACACTATTTGTGAGTTGTTTCCCAATCACAAAGTTGAAACTATTACAATTATTTGTATAGAATTTTTAAATTTTGATGCTGTTTTAGGCTCTCAGTTCTGTTTTGTTCTGATTCTTTTTCATATAGAATTTTCATGTTTTTGAATTGATTTCTTATTCCATTAAAAATATTATAGATGCTTTTAGATTTTCTTTTTATTTTTAAGCTTTTGTCTTAATTTTCTTCCCCTCCTTTTTTCCCCTCAATTATTTTACTTCGTTTTAATTTTAGTTTATATTGTTGGTTCTTTTGGCTATGGGAGGCTTTCCTCAAGTACCTGGTCACCACTGACTTTCTATTAATACTTTAAAATGAAGTATATGAATTCATAAAACCAAATTCAAAAGCTCTCTGAATTGTCAACTTCTTCATAGTTGCATAATCAGGTTGACCTTGCCTGTCTTGTATCTGCAATTGTTTAAGCCTATTTTGAAGACTTTCTTACAACCAACCCTGTTTGCTACTGATTTACATCCCTACCTTTACTCTTCACTGCATTTCTATACTCTTAAAAAAAAAAAAACAACTTGGTAGATATTAGCCACTCAAATGTTTTTGAACT
The DNA here is from genome assembly GCA_019455555.1 of Galemys pyrenaicus. NCBI lineage: Eukaryota > Metazoa > Chordata > Mammalia > Eulipotyphla > Talpidae > Galemys > Galemys pyrenaicus. The sequence continues at coordinate 1,532,289 of JAGFMF010011796.1, read as the reverse complement.
AATGACATAAAGTTATAAAATGTATAACATTTATTTTATTTTTTTTTAAAGATTTATTTATTTATGCGTACAAGCACTGGGGTACAGGCCAGAGGTGTGGGGGAGGGTGAGAGGATTCACCACAGAGAGCGGGAGCAGAACAGGCAGATCAACGGAAGTACACTGCTGAGGGGAGCAGCGGGCACAGCAGGAGAG